>CAMZMU010000064.1:52784058-52856814 GCA_947311845.1 Poa pratensis
AGCGGCTTTCGGCGATTCTGGGCACGATCCAGAGGGAAAAAGAGGTGGGTGAGCGCGGTGTCCAAAGGGGAAGAGGGTACGGGCCAGAGAAGTGAGAGGGAGCAGCAGCACGCACAGCCGTGTCGTCGCCTACCTCGGGCTCGAGCACGGCACGAGCAGCAGCGACTCGCAGCAGCGGCTCCGCCCTCGTGGTGCACGGCGAGTGGTGGTGAGTGTGGTGCAGCAAGGGAAGGCAGTGGGGCGTGGGGAAAATGCGAGGTGCGGCTCGAGTTTAAATAGGCGCGACGGCGGCGCACGGTGGTCGCGGTCCAGCGGCGTCCAGAGGCGGAGAGGTTGGCGCTCGGTGTCTGGGGGTCCGGGTGGGCTAGGGTGCGCGTCGTAGCGATCGCGTGTCGAGGTGCGGGTCTGGGCCAATTTTGGCCGGCGCCGTCCCATCCTCGGCGTGCTTCGGGGGACAACGGCGTTAAGGCGAGGGGAGAGGGTCTCCTCTGCCCGCAGAGGTGCAGTGGCACGGGGGCGAGGGAGAGCGCAAGGGGGCCCTGGGGGGCCTGGGAACGGCGACGTCGAGCAAGGCGCCACGGCGACAGTGAGCTAGGGGAGGTAGACGATGACGGTTTTGCAAAAACCCCCTGGCTCCTGTGCACTGCTTCTTTCCTTCTTCTTTCTCTTATTTACTTTTTAGTCCTTCTGTTTAAATCAGAGCATTTCTTGATTTAATTTGAGGCACTAAATCAATTTATAAAAATTTGGCAAAATTTGTGGAGCCTTCCCATAAGGTGCAGAAGCTCCACAAAAATTGGCATAAAATAATAAAATGTTTTGAAACATTTTCTTTTATAGTGTTTTAATTAAGGCATTTTAATTTATTTTTACTTTGTTTACTTTTGAATTTTTAAAACTAATTTGAAAATACTATTTGAGAGAGATAAGTAGTAAGAATGAAATGGGAGGGTTTGCAATACCACTCCACTAAATTTTGTTGGAAACAAAATGAGATCCTCACTTGGAGAATTTGTGTGGCACTTGCCACATTTATTTTTCTTGTTTTGCTTTTAATTTATTCCTCTTCTTTTCTCTGTTCTCAAATAAGCAAGCAACACACAACAAGAGGAAATAAGCAACACAAGCAAGAATAGAGATCAACACATATAATTTAACAAAAGTTTTTGTTGGCTCCCATTTTGGAATTAATAATACTTTTAATAATTTTTGGGATGTTACAATCCTTCCCTCCTTAAAATAAATCTCGTCCCGAGATTTGCTAGGCTTAGGTACTAAAGAGGCCTGGGAATTCGCTCCTAAGATAATCTTCACGTTCCCAAGTTGCTTCTTCTTCAGTGGTTAGTCCACTGGACTTTGTAAAACTTGATCGCACGCCTTCGGGTAACACGAACATCTTCTTCGAGAATCTTGAGGGGCCTCTCGCGATAAGTCAAATCTTGGTTCAGGTCGATGGAGAGGTGGTCGATGTTTTTGAAAACATCAGGCTGGTCAGGAACTTCAAGACACTTCCGGAGCAAGGAAATGTGGAAGACATCATGATAATCTCCTAACTCCGGTGGCAATTCCAGCTGATAGGATACTTCTCCTCGACGAGCGATGATCTTGAAGGGTCCAATATACCTTGGCGCTAACTTTCCCTTGACATGGAAACGTTGCATTCCTTTGAGGGGTGTCACCGGAGATAAACATAATCTCCAATACTGAAAGTGAGGTCACGGCGCTTGGTGTCAGCGTAACTCTTCTGACGGGATTGGGCAGTTTTGAGGCGCTCACGAATAAGCTGAACTTGCTCTTCAGCTTCACGGAGGGTATCTGGACCGAACAATTTGCTTTCTCCGGTATCAGACCAATTCAGGGGTGTACGACACTTCTTGCCGTAAAGGGCTTCAAAAGGGGCCATTTGCAGACTGGACTGATAACTATTGTTGTACGAGAACTCTGCAAACGGAGACAATCTTCCCACTTGGAACCATAGGATAGAACACATGCGAAGCATGTCCTCCAATATCTGGTTCACTCGCTCAGTTTGGCCATCGGTCTGGGGATGATAAGCTGTGCTAAATGCTAACTTGGTTCCGAGGGCTTCATGAAGGGATTTCCAGAATCTTGAGGTGAATTGCGTACCTCTATCAGATACAATCTTCTTAGGCACACCATGCAGGCTTACTATTCTGGAAATATACAAGTCTGCTAACTGAGCTCCGTATAAGTGTCTTGACAGGTACAAAATGAGCAACCTTGGTCAATCGATCAACGATGACCCAGATTGAATCATGGCCTCGGTTGGATCTTGGAAGTCCGGTAATAAAATCCATTCCAATCTCATCCCACTTCCACTCGGGAACTTTCAAAGGTTGAAGCAATCCAGCGGGCCGCTGATGTTCAGCCTTGACTCGCTGACAGATGTCACATTTGGCTACAAAAGAACCAATCTCTCGCTTCATTCCATGCCACCAAAATCTTTCTCGAAGGTCTTGGTACATCTTGGTTCCCCGGGTGGATTGAATAAGGGGTCTCATGGGCTTCCTTCAGGATTAACTCCTTAAGTTCCGTGACATTGGGCACACAGATACGATCATTGAATTTCAGCACTCCTTCAGCATCTCGGTAAAACCGGGTGCTTTGCTGAGGGAGATCTTCTTCCTAATTCCTTCAATGCTTTCATGACCTTTTTGGGCTTCTTTGATTTGATCCATCAGGGTTGGGGCTAACTCCAAATTGGCGAGATATCCATGGCTAACAAGTTCTAGTCCAAAATTTTCGAACTCTTTGAACAAGGCTGGTTGTTCGGCTTGGATTAAGATTCAGGGTACAGGGTTTGCGACTAAGGGCATCGGCAACTACATTTGCCTTCCGGGGTGATAGTGGATTCCAATATCATAATCCTTGATTAATTCCATCCATCTCCTCTGTCGCAGGTTCAACTCCTTCTGGGTGAAAATATACTTCAGGCTCTTATGATCCGTATAGATCTCACAGCGATGTCCCGCAAGGTAGGGACGCCACTTTTTAAGAGCAAGGACCACAGCAGCTAATTCCAGGTCATGGGTTGGGTAATTCTCTTCATGCGGTCGCAACTGCCGGGACAGGTACGACACAACTTTGCCTTCTTGCATCAGAACGCAACCAAGTCCGAGGCGTGATGCATCGCAATACACGTCGAAACTCTGGGTGACGTCTGGCATAACCAGGATTGGGGTGGAGGTTAGTCTCTTCTTCAACTCTTGGAAACTATCTTCGCACTTCTGAGTCCATTCAAATTTCTTGTCCTTCTTCAACAGTTGGGTCAAGGGCTTGGCTATACTGGAAAATCCTCAACGAACTTGCGGTAATAACCGGCGAGTCCGAGAAAGCTTCGGATTTCAGTCACACTGGTCGGGGATAACCAGTCAATAATGGCTTGGATCTTCTCTGGGTCAACAGAAATTCCTCCAGCAGATACTATATGTCCGAGAAACGCCACTTCATTGAGCCAAAACTCACACTTGCTAAGCTTGGCATACAGCTGGTGCTCTCGGAGGGTCTCCAAAACTAGACGCAGGTGTTCAGCATGCTCTTCTTCGGTTTGGAATAAATAAGGATGTCATCAAGGAATACTACCACGAACTTGTCGAGGTACTCCATGAAAATCTTGTTCATGAGATTCATGAAATAGGCTGGGGCATTGGTCAGACCAAAGGACATCACCGTGTATTCAAACAAACCGTAACGGTGGTGAAGGCGGTCTTGGGAATGTCTGTCTCTCTGATCTTCAACTGATGGTAACCTGTCCGAAGATCGATCTTTGAAAAGACTCGGGCTCCGTTCATCTGATCGAACAGATCCTCGATCTTGGGAAGGGGATACTTGTTTTTAATGGTCACGTCATTTAGCCTGCGATAATCCACACACAGTCGTGTGGTACCGTCTCTCTTGTCCACAAAAATAATAGGTGATCCCCAGGGTGAAGCACTTGGACGAACAAGTCCTTTGCTAAGCATATCTGCCAACTGCTTCTTCAACTCAACCAGTTCTTCCGGATTCATCCGATAAGGTCTTTGGGATATTGGGGCTGTTCCTGGGATAAGCTCAATTATGAACTCAATTTCCCGGTCTGGCGGCATACCAGGTAATTCCTCAGGAAAAACATCTCGGAATAGGTGAACAACACGGATCTCATCTAGGGTGGGTCGAGCTATGCCCTCGTGGCAGCCTGGTTGGGGGTGATTGGGTTCAGACACAAACTCCACTTCTACTTCTTTGTCGGTGGTGATGGATACAGCTCTTCTGGCACAGTCTATTCGACCATGGTACTTGGCTAGCCAATTCATACCGAGTATGACATCTATGCCTTGGGTTCCTAAAACAATTAGGTCGGCTGCAAATTTTCGCCTGAAATCTCTATGGCAGTATTTGGACAAAATCTCTTGGTTTCTAGGGTGGAACCAGGGATTTGTATACTCAAGGTTTTAGTTAGGAAGCCTTCTACTAAACCTCCCTTAGCAACAAACTCCTCGGTAACAAACGAATGTGTTGCACCAGAATCAAACAGAACAGTTGCAGGTACTGAGTTGACAAGGAACGTACCCAGCACGACATCCGGCGCATCTTGAGCTTCTTCAGCATTGATGTGGTGCAGACGACCCTTGACAACAGCAGCATTTCCGCGGGGTGCGGCATTCTTGCCATTACCATTTCCATTGCGGCCTTGACCATTGTTCGGTGCATTGGGGCGCTGAACATTCCTCTTGGGATTGGGGCATTCCTTGGAGTAGTGACCTTTGTTGCCACATTCAAAGCAGACAACATTGGCATTGGGGTTGAAGTTGTTGAAGTTTCCTCTGGGACGGTTATTGTCATTGGGGCGGTTGAAGTTGTTTGGGCGGTTAGGGAAATTGGGGCGTGGAGCTTGGGGTGGTCGATAGGCAGGTTTGGGGTTTTGCTGAAAGATACGAGGCTTCTGACTGCTCGAACCTTCCTGAGCATTCATCCTCCTCTTGCGACCTTCATACATAGACTTGCGCTTGGTCTCCAGCTGGATGGCTTTGTCCACAAGTGACTCCAGATCACGGAAGTCATGGACAACCAAAGCACACTGCAGTTCATCATGCAGCCCATTCAGGAAACGTTCCATCTTCTTCTCCTCCTTGTCGGTGTCCTCGGGAGCATACCGAGATAAGTCGGTAAACTCATCAAGATAGCCGACTACATCTCTACTTCCCTGCCTCAGCTTGCGGAATTCATCCCTCTTCCTATCAATGAGTCCACCAGAAATGTGCTTCCTGCGAAACTTCTCCTTGAACTCAGCCCAGTTGATGACGTGGTCAGCCTGCTGGAGAGCTTTGGTAGCTTCCCACCAAGCTCGTGCAGGTCCAGCAAGATAGTGGGTTGCATACAGCACCTTTTCATTGTCTCCTACAGCAGCAACTTGCAGATTGTTCCCAATGGTAAGAAGCCAATCATCGGCTTCCAGTGGGTGAAGTCCCCTGGAGAAGGTAGGCGGGTTGGTTTTCTGGAAATCGCCTAAGGTGGATCGCGGGTTCTCATTGCCATTGCCATTACCACCATTGTTGTTGTTGTTGTTGTTGTTGTTGTTGTAAGCGGCTGCGAGTTGTTGCAGGGCAGTGAGATGAGCCTGGCGCTCCTGCCGGGCATTTTCACGTTCCTCCATGATAAGCGCGAGAAGTTGAGCGGGGGTTGGGTCTGGTGGTGGTGGTGCTGATCCTGATCCTCCCGTATTGTCGCGACGGGGCGGCATCCTGAAGCACACCGGGTATAAGAGGCAAGGCAGAAAAGTTCGACTAAGGGAAAGACGATTTCGCAAGTGGTTGTTTAATTTAAGGATTATATGAAAATATTTCACACAGATTTAAACAAGACAAACATACTTATATTTCACAAACAACACATCAAGGAGTTCACATCAACTTCAAGCTTACAACATCACCTTACATCTAAGACACATAGCATCTGGTTTCCAAAAGAACCACTACTCCGACTCGACTAGCGATAGGGGTCAACCTAATCCTGCGGTAGTGATCAAGTCACTCGCCTACTGAGGTGGAACCTCCAGCTCTAACACGTCAGCATCTGACTGGTAGGCTGGCTCCTCGGGATCCTCCTCCTCGTCCTCGAGAACAGCCTCGAGTGGCTCCTCCTCCTCGTCAACTAACTCCTCCTCATCATCCTCCTCCTCACAGTCCATCTCCTCCTCAAAGTCACCATCGTCACTGAGGAAAGCGTTGTTCTCCTTGCGGAGATCCTCGCCCTCCTCCTCCATCTCGTCAGTATGGTGCTCTAGATCCTCGATCAGCTGGTCCTGCTCTGCCACCTTCTTGCGGAGCTTCACGATGGTCCTCCTCAGCTGGGCCCTCTTTCCGAGAAGAGCGACCTTATCCTCCAGCAGCTTCTCCTCATTCTCGCGAAGCTCAACGAGCGACTCGCGGTCAAAGCGAAGCTGAATCCTAGTGCGCATCAGATCATCCTGGGTGTGCTGAAGTAAGAGCTCCATGTCCATGATGTAGCTCCCAAACATCGGGTGGCAAGGGGAAGGAGTAGGGTGTCCGTCGCAGTTGCGCCTCCCGTAGAACCGGAAACGGGAGTCTACTAACTCCGCCTTGTGCTCCTCACAAAGTCGGGCTATCATCCTCTGTGTAGCAGTACAGAGACCGTCAACCCAGGTGGCCTCCTTGGTGGTGAAGACGAGCGTCCTGGAACTGGGAGACTTGATGTTCCGGCGAACTGACGACCTGATGAGCCAGCTCAGCCTTCCGACACCGTGAACATCAATCTGGGCTCCCTCAAACTCTGGAGCGGGGCGACCTAGCAGCTTGCTCAACTCGAACAAGTCATTCTCGAACGTCAGCTTGCTATCCTTCTCCAGCTGAACGAACTCGGTCCAGTGGAGTGCCATCTACAAATTTTTAAGCAAAATTTTAAGTTAGTGGGATGATAAGTGCACAAAATTTTAAGGATACTAAGGAAATTGTAATGTTTAATGAGAATAAATTTTTGCATAAGTAAGAGGATTGGAGATAAGCGGTTTTCAAAAATACTTCACTCCTTTCTTTTAGAAATTACTCTTTTTGATAACACTTGTTTGACGACCATGCTAACTAAGGTTTCCTAAAGTCAGGATGGCTCTGATACCAAGTCTGTGGGGACCCCGGACTAGCTGTCCGAAATACCCGATTATGCTTAACACAACGATCCCGTGATCAGTCTGTCGTTGCACATAATCCGAATTGGATACCAAAGTTTACATCCATTACAGTACCGAATAAAAAGTCTTACATAAATGGTCATTTAGACCAAGTTCTTACATAGGTGCCTTCAAGGGCCAAACCAAAATATCAGCGGAAGCTACGGCGTAGTAGACATCATATTCTAACGATGACGACCCGACAGGCAGCTGACTTGTGGAGATCCTTAGTTCGCGTAGAAGTCGCCATACTCCTGCTCGGCGTAGTGCTCCTCCTCGTAGTCTGGCTAGGACAATAGCCAGGGACGAAACCAATATGAGTACATTTGAATGTACTCGCAAACTACCCCAACATGAGTATGCACTAGCTTTATTTTAACTTACACTTTTAATTGTTTTAAAACATCTCTATATCTTTATTGAAAAAGGTAAGAAGAGTTTTATAACTGTTTTTAAAAGAAATCACCATCTCATTTGTTTCTCCAAACCCTTTCTTTTCCGGACCAAGGCTCACCATGGTCCAATTAGTCCAACAACTCATACCACTCCATTTGGTATAGTTATATCACCATCACCAATTCATTTTCTTTTAAACTTAAAAGCTTTTCCAAAAATTTGCACATGATCTTAGGACAGCCTCCCAATTGTCCATATCCGGGGACCCGGCTATTCGAATAGTTTTGACCCTCTGCAGAGGTAGCACGCTTTTTATCCCACACCCATCCGGTAACTCATCGTGTCAGCCACGTCCCGCCATACAAGGTGTATGCGAAGTTGAGCCACCGACCCTAGCCTCTCCTTTGCTCATGCTAGTATAGGATCCTACCCATATGATAATTCCCACCAACACTCAGTCCGGTCCCCGTCGGCAACCCTAAGTGTGAGGACTCATATGTTTTTCCCGGCGACCACATTTATGAAGTCTTCAATCCTCCTCCTTATCTTTCCATAGAGTTTGAGCGAGGACCCAGGTCAGGGGAGTTCACAAACCATCCCCTCATGCATAACGGAGTCATCTCCGTCGATGAGGTATCCCATACTAATAAGAGCAAATTATATGACTAAGCCCCGTTCCCATATGGGGGTAAGTGTGGTCGCACAGATTAAGATTGGTTGTCATAGTACTAGGATACTGTGCATTTTTCATAAACATTCCCATTTTTCCATTTCTCCACTTTAACACCGACATCTCGGCATTCCATAACCACACAAGTATTTCCAAAGGAGTTTGAATAAACAACATTGTTTTCCATCCTAAAGTTTCATAACTACTACATAGGGTGGCAAAATAATTTCCATACACTTTTGGAAAAGGTTTTGTAAACCATTGGTTTTAAGAGTAAATCATTTGATCAAAGTAGATGCATATATATTTAGGTGCAAGCTCAGAGAGTAGCTTGCCTTGCTCGGCAAAGGGGACTTGATCTTGATCTTCTGGTTCAACAAATTCCCCCTC
Source organism: Poa pratensis (assembly GCA_947311845.1). Classification (NCBI taxonomy): domain Eukaryota; kingdom Viridiplantae; phylum Streptophyta; class Magnoliopsida; order Poales; family Poaceae; genus Poa; species Poa pratensis. The sequence continues at coordinate 52,792,698 of CAMZMU010000064.1, forward strand.
CTCGATATCTCCGGCAACGTTCTCGTCTAATCGATAAACAAACAAATACAAGCAATCACTAAAACTACTCAAACAACATCACACATCACAATCCTAAATGCTCTAAATAGCCACTGGATACAACAAACAATACAATTTAATTTCAAAACAATTGAATTAAACATTAATTGTTTAAGTCCAAATTATGGCAGAAACTTGTTAAACATGTTTAATTCACAACTTGAGTTCTGTTGGTCACAAAAATACAAACTAAATTTCTATAGAAAGCTACTGATGTGTAGAAGACAACCCAATTTGAATTGGATCATTTGGAGTTACCAAACTCCCTACACATTGGTTTGAATCCAGTAGCTTAATAATCAAGTTTTGGTTACCAAATATGTTCTGTTGTTCCAAAAATTAAATCCTTTTAGGGGTAAGTAAACATGCTATATGTGAGCTAACAAAATTGGTCCTAACTCATTTGGATCAACCAATAAACATATTTGTTTGTTTTTGTCCAGAAGGGTTTATCTTAAAGTCAACAATTAATATTGCTTAAATAATTCTACCAAAATTAGGGGAGCTAATACAAGGCAGTACTAAGCTAGCAAAATTGGTTTGGAATTATTTGGACTAGCAGAGTATCAGAAACAAACAAGTTTAGATTTTGAACCTTCTGTGGCATTTTCAATAATTCTTTTTAACTATTTATTTAAATGACATGAGACCAATTGGGTTGGTTAAACAATTTCATAAGCTTTCCAGAACAATTGAGTTTGATTTATTTGGATTCCTAAATCTCAAGTTATTGATTTTACAAATTGGGTCCAGTACTGAAATTCTTCTGAAATTAAAATAGAAAAGTGTCAGTGTGGATAATGTTTAAATTTATGACATGGGGGACCCACTGGTCAGCGGCACAGCGCACGCAGGGAAATTAATAAAACCCTGACGAGCGGGGCCCGCTCGTCAGTCTCTCTCTCTCTCTCTTTTATCCGAAACGGTAAGCTACCGTTGGATGGAGATCCAACGGTCCGCGACGAATCCATCGGCGACGACCCAGACGGGCGGCGCCGTGGCTCCGGCGACGGCGAGCAGCACGGATCGCTCACCTGAGAGGGCTAGGGACGGCGGAGAGGGTGCAGATCGACGGCGGAGGCTCGGGCGAACGTCCTGGCGGAGTGGTACTTGCTGGGGAGGGCTGGTTCGTCGACGGCGAGGGCTCTGCTTCCACGGCAACTTCCGAACTCCGGCGAGCGGCGTTCGGCGATTCTGGGCACGATCCAGAGGGAAAAAGAGGTGGGTGAGCGCGGTGTCCAAAGGGGAAGAGGGTACGGGCCAGAGAAGTGAGAGGGGAGCAGCAGCACGGCACAGCCGTGTCGTCGCCTACCTCGGGCTGTCGAGCACGGGCACGAGCAGCAGCGAGCTCGCAGCAGCGGCTCCGCCCTCGTGGTGGTGCACGGGCGAGTGGTGGTGAGTGTGGTGCAGCAAGGGAGAGGCAGTGGGGCGTGGGGAAAATGCGAGGTGCGGCTCGAGTTTAAATAGGCGCGACGGCGGCGCACGGTGGTCGCGGTCCAGCGGCGTCCAGAGGGCGGGAGAGGTTGGCGCGCGGTGTCTGGGGGGTCCGGGCGTGGGCTAGGGTGCGCGTCGTAGCGGATCGCGTGTCGAGGTGCCGTGGTCTGGGCCAATTTTGGCCGGCGCCGTCCGTTCATCCACGGCGGAGAAATGGGGGACAGCGGCGTTAAGGCGAGGGGAGAGGGTCTCCTCTGCCCGCAGAGGTTGCAGAGGCACGGGGGCGAGGGAACGCGGGCAAGGGGGCCCTGGGGGGCCTGGGAACGGCGACGAGCGAGCGCGCCACGGCGACGGCGACAGTGAGCTAGGGGAGGTAGAGACGAGACGGTTTTGCAAAAACCCCCTGGCTCCTGTGCTGCTTCTTTTCCTTCTTCTTTCTTTATTACTTTTTAGTCCTTCTGTTTAAATCCAGAAGCATTTCTTGATTTAATTTGAGGCACTAAATCAATTTATAAAAATTTGGCAAAATTTGTGGGCCTTCCCATAAGGTGCAGAAGCTCCACAAAAATTGGCATAAAATAATAAAATGTTTTGAAACATTTTCTTTTATAGTGTTTTAATTAAGGCATTTTAATTTATTTTTACTTTGTTTACTTTTGAATTTTTAAAAAGTTTGAAAATATTATTTGAGAGAGATAAGTAGTAAGGATGAAATGGGAGGGTTTGCAATACCACTCCACTAATTTTGTTGGAAACAAAATGAGATCCTCACTTGGAGAATTTGTGTGGCACTTGCCACTTTATTTTTCTTGTTTTGCTTTTATTTTATTCCTCTTCTTTTCTCCATGTTCTCAAATAGAGCAAGCAACACACAACAAGGGAAATAAGCATCACAAGCAAGAATATGAGATCAACACATATAATTTAACAAAAGTTTTTGTTGGCTCTCATTTTTGGAATTAATAATTTGTTAATAATTTTTGGATGTTACACTGTTGTTGAGCATCAGCGTCGTTTAATACCCAAGATGAAAGAAGTGGTAAGAAATGAGGTATTAAAACTTCTTGAAGCTGGTATTATTTATCCTATTGCTGATAGTAGATGGGTAAGTCCTGTGCATTGTGTTCCTAAGAAAGGAGGAATTACCGTTGTTCCTAATGAAAATGATGAACTAATTCCTCAAAGAGTAGTAGTTGGTTATAGGATGTGCATTGATTTTAGAAAGGTTAACAAAGTAACTAAGAAAGATCATTATCCTTTGCCTTTTATTGATCAAATGCTTGAGAGGTTGTCCAAGAAAACTCACTTTTGTTTCCTTGATGGGTATTCTGGGTTTTCTCAAATTGCTGTGAGAGCGCAAGATCAAGAGAAAACTACTTTTACTTGTCCTTATGGAACTTATGCTTATAGACGTATGCCTTTTGGTTTATGTAATGCTCCTGCTACTTTTCAAAGATGCATGTCTGCTATTTTTCATGGCTTTTGTGAGGAAATTGTGGAAGTCTTCATGGACGATTTCTCCGTCTATGGAACTTCCTTTGATAATTGTTTGCACAACCTTGACAAAGTTTTGCAGAGATGTGAAGAAACTAGCCTTGTTCTTAATTGGGAGAAATGCCACTTTATGGTTAATGAAGGAATTGTTCTTGGACATAAAATTTCTGAAAGAGGTATTGAAGTTGATCGAGCTAAAGTGGAGGCAATTGAAAAGATGCCTTGTCCCAAAGATGTTAAAGGTATTCGTAGTATTCTTGGTCATGCTGGTTTTTATAGGAGGTTTATTAAAGATTTCTCTAAAATTTCCAAGCCTCTTACTAATCTTCTTCAAAAAGATGTACCATTTGTTTTTGATGATGATTGTAAGGAAGCTTTTGAAACTTTGAAAAAGGCTTTAATCACCGCTCCTGTAGTTGAACCACCTGATTGGAATTTACCTTTTGAAATTATGTGTGATGCTAGTGATTATGCTGTAGGCGCTGTTCTTGGGCAGCGAGTAGATAAAAAGTTAAATGTTATTCATTATGCTAGTAAAACTCTTGATTCTGCTCAAAAGAATTATGCCACTACTGAAAAAGAATTTCTAGCTGTAGTTTTTGCTTGTGACAAATTTCGACCCTACATAGTTGATTCGAAAGTCACTATTCATACTGATCATGCTGCAATTAGATACCTTATGGAAAAGAAAGATGCTAAGCCAAGGCTTATTAGATGGGTACTTCTTTTGCAAGAATTTGATTTGCATATCATAGATAGAAAAGGTGCTGAAAATCCTGTTGCTGATAATTTGTCTAGATTGGAAAGCATTCCTTATGATCCTATTCCTGTTAATGATAGCTTTCCAAATGAACAATTGGCTGCAATAAGTGTAAGTTCGCGAGATAGTCCTTGGTATGCTGATTATGCTAACTTTATTGTTTCCAAGTACTTGCCTCCAACCTTTTCAGCTCAGCAAAGAAGGAAATTCTTTTATGACTTGCGGCATTACTTTTGGGATGACCCACACTTATATAAAGGAGTCGATGGTATTATGCGAAGATGTGTTCCTGAATATGAACAACAGGAAATACTGAGGAAATGCCATGGAAGTGCTTATGGAGGGCATCACGCTGGAGATAGAACTGCGCAGAAAGTTCTACAATCAGGTTTTTATTGGCCTACCCTCTTTAAGGATGCAAGAAAGTTTATTTTATCTTGTGATGAATGTCAAAGGGTTGGTAATATCTCTAGACGCAATGAAATGCCTATGAGTTATTCTCTTGTTATTGAACCATTTGATTGTTGGGGATTCGACTTCATGGGTCCTTTTCCTTCTTCACAAGGTAATACTCATATACTTGTTGCTGTTGATTATGTCACTAAATGGGTAGAAGCTATACCTACTAAAAGTGCTGATGGTGAGACCTCTTTAAAAATGCTTCAAGATGTCATTTTTCCTAGGTTTGGTGTACCTAGATATCTTATGACTGATGGAGGTTCTCATTTTATCCATGGTGGTTTTAGAAAGACTCTTGCTAAATATGGTGTTAATCATAGAATTGCTTCAGCCTATCATCCTCAAACTAGTGGACAAGTAGAATTGTCAAATAGGGAGATTAAATCTATCTTGCAAAAGACTGTTAATAAATCTAGAAAAAATTGGGCTAGTAAGTTAAATGATGCTTTATGGGCTTATAGAACTGCTTATAAGAACCCCATGGGCATGTCTCCTTATAAAATGGTTTATGGTAAAGCTTGTCACTTGCCTTTAGAATTAGAACACAAAGCTTATTGGGCAGTGAGAGAACTTAATAGAGATTTTAAACTTGCCGGTGAGAAAAGGTTGTTGCACTTAAGTTCTTTAGATGAATGGAGAAGTGAGGCTTATGAAAATGCTAGACTCTTTAAAGAAAAAGTTAAGAGATGGCATGATAGGAGAATTCTTAAAAGAGAATTTAATGTTGGTGAGAAAGTTCTATTGTATAGGTCTCGTCTCAGATTTTTTGCAGGAAAGTTACTCTCAAAATGGGAAGGACCATTTGTTATTGTGGAGGTGTATCGTTCAGGTGCAATAAAAATTGCTTCATTGAAAGATAACTCTACACAAGTGGTAAATGGTCAAAGACTCAAGCATTATATTTCTGGAGATTCTATTAATGAAGAGGTTGATACAATTAAAGTGGTGACTCCGGAAACTTTCATTGAAGAACATTTTTCTGGGACTGCAGAATTCGATTCGAATAGGTAACAGTTTCGGTAAGAAAAGTTTCGCGAATAACTTTCTAGAAGATATTTTCGTCGTTTTTATTAAATATGGAAAAATAAGAGACCGAACCGGATGGGAGACGGCACCCGTGGTGCCCAAACCATAGGTCGGCGCGGTGGGCCCCCAGCCGCGCCGCCTGGTGGTTTGAGCACCCCGGAGCTCGTCTCCGATCAGGTTTCCTCCTGTACCTTCCTTATGTTGTAAAACTTTTTGCTATATCTCACCCGAACCCCCGAGGTTCGTATCTCGCCTTTTCATCGTGTTTCGTTTCGAGCTGTTTCTGTCCAGATATTGTTTTCAGATTTAGAAGCGCCATGGTCTCCAACAACAACAACAAGGGCAAGGAGCCTTTGGAAGACGAGACTCAAGACCCCAAGCTGAAGGAGGAAGTCAAGAGCAAAGATGAAAGCGTCATGAAGGAAGTAAAGGGGATGCCGTCAACAAAGGGAGAACAGCCTGCAGTCAGGAAGCCCACCTTTGTGGGATCGGTTAACGCTCAACGTGCTTTTTCTCATAACCTGCAGGGAGCAATACCACCTATTCCGGACTACAGCTCTTTTCCGGCAGTGACGGAAGTACTTCGAGTTACAGATGAGTTCTGTGATCAATACCGAGCCCTGCGGAGGGAGGTGGAAATACTCCAGGAAGAGAATATCAGACTCCGCCGAATGCTGGAACGGTTTCTTACTCCAATCCAAGTCATACCGCCACCACCACCGAAGGAGTAATTCATCATAAGTATTGGCATCCCCTTGGTTTGTTCCAAGCTTGGGGGAGTGCCGCGGTATCACATCATTATCTTTACCTTTTACTTTTCCATAAAGTCATATCGTGAGTAGGGAAGTTATCTTATATGATGGTTTGCAATGTGGAAGTATCTCTCTTTTAGTTGGTTATCTATGTATCCCTTGGTGTGAGTTGCCGTTATGAAATATTAATGAGAAGTTTTATCATTTACTTTCTGCATACTTTATTTTAGCTTGCAATTCTCTTTCATATTGATAACCTTGTTGTTAGTATAGGGATCACTTTTTAGAGCACCAAGTTAATCTTTTTGGTTTTGGCAAACTTAGCATTGGTCAGTAGTAGACAATACTTTGAGACTTAAGTAGAGAGAGGGAGTGCATGCAAATATATTATTCCATGATCTTTCTTTCTTTGTAGCTCATAAGCTTAGTATTCTTAAGTTAAACTATTTGTGCTTCTAAGGAAGATTGCATGATTATTCTTATCACTTGTATAATTGTTTGTATCCCTCAACTCTTATGCTTGCTACATAACCTTGCTAGCCAAAGACCTGTATCGAGAGGGAATGCTTCTCATACATCCAAACCTTGAGCCAAACCATTGCCATTCGAGTCCACCATAACTTCCTACTATATGGTATTTTGCGCCATTCCAAGTAAATACTTCATGTGCTACCTTTAAATTATTCAAAACTTATTACTCCTAGTTTTGTGTCACTGTTTATTAGCTCATGAGGGTTCTGTAGAGTTTCTCTAGCACTTTTGTCAAACAGACTTTCACCAATGGACTAGTGGCATATACACCGCTTATCCAACAATTTGCAAAAAGAGCTGGCAAATGGGGTGCCCAGTCCCAATTAACTACAACTTTCATTAATAATTCTCTTCACATGTTTTGCCCTGATTTATCAGTAAGCAACTTAATTTGCAAATAGACACTCCTCCATGGTATGTGAATGTTGGAAGGCACCCGAGGATTCGGTTAGCCATGGCTTGTGTAAGCAAAAGGTTGGGAGGAGTGTCAACTATAAAGAAACTAAAATACATGTGTAAACAAAAGAGAAGAGGGATGATCTACCTTGCTGGTAGAGATAACGTCCTTCATGGGAGCCGCTCTTGAAAGTCTGGTTGACAAGGGGTTAGTGTTCACTTTACTACGATTCGTTGACAACGACATACATAGCTCAAACAACTATTTTCATACTCTCTATATGCTTTGCAAAACTTAAAAGCTCTAGCACATGATTTAATCCCTGCTTCCCTCTGCGAAGGGCCTATCTTTTACATTATTGTTGAGTCAGTAAACCCATTCCTCTCTATCTCAAGCAAGCATTTGAGTTGTTGAGATCCAATTAGTTATATGTGTTGATACTTCTAATCATATCTCTCATTTCCTTGTTTCGCACAATAGCTTTTATCCGAATGAATATAACTTTGAAAGTTATCAATGACTGTAAGGAGACTGTTATGATTAAGGCATGTAAGTTCTGCTATATAAGCTCTGATATAAAGACTCTTCTCGAAAGATAAGTATGATCTGTTAATTGTTCTCTGACCAAGAGTTTAAGTTTGCCTTCACCAATCATGGTTCTCTTTATGCACTTCATCGTGGTTCCCTTTACTTATTTCAAGTTAGATTATATGAAGGGAAGTTGCTGTCTAGAATGACTTGTGTATCAATGAATGTGATGCTTCTTGTCCGTATTTTATTTATCGACACTTTGCTCCATAAACTTGTGGTCATGTTTACTGAGCTCAGTTTTCGCTTGGGGACAAGCGAGGTCTAAGCTTGGGGGGGTTGATACGTCCATTTTGCATCACTATTTTATATCATAATTTACTGCTATTCATCGATATATTTCATATTTAGAAGTGTTACTTATGTTATTTTACCTATTTTGCATGTTTGATGAATAATGGAGAATTGGACACCGGAGTCAGGATTCTGCTGGAAAAAGCACCGTCGAGATGCACTATTTCTGAAGATCAATAAATCGAAGGAGACATATGGAAGTGCCTATTTTACCAGAAGATGGAGGAGGCCAAAAGGGAAGGCTGAGAAGGGCCAAGGTGGGCCCTCCTCACCAGCTGGCGCGGCGGGCCCACCAGCCGCGCCGCCAGGTGGTTTGGGGGCCCTGGCCCACCTCAGCCGTTCCCCCTTCGCTCGGCCATGGTGCTCGAGCACGGGCTCCTCACCTAGGGGACGTTGTCGACGGCGGAAAGGGTCGAGGACGGCGGCGATCGGTTGCGGAGGCTCGGGGAAGGTAAGGGAGGCAGAAGTTCATCTCGGCGAGCTCGCAGTGAACGGCGTGGTCGAGGTCGCCCGCGACGGACTCGAGACGGCGACGGCGGCTCCGGTGGTCCTAAAAATAAACGGCGACGTCCGTGAGATAGAGCAGGAGAAGGGGAACTCGGGGGTGCAAGAATTGCGGCGAATGGTGGACTATACCGCTCGCGAGCTTGAAGAAAAGGGGGCGCCGGAGCGGAAGGAGATGCGGACGGGCTGCTTGATCCGCACCTTCACGCCTCGATTCCTTGCACGGGCACGTAGAGGACGACGAGGCGGTTCTTCTGGTGGCCTTCGATCTGCTCCAGGTGGTCTCCATCGACGGCGGCGCTCGACGGCGAGCTCGGCTGTGGTTCGGTACGGTGGGGAAAAATAGAGAGAGAGGGAGAGAGGGGCAAGCGAGTGAACGAGTGGTGGAGGGAGGGCAGCGTCGGCGTCCTTATCCCTCTCACCGAGCGGCAGGAGAGCGGGAGAGAGGGGGGGGGGCCTGGGCGGCGACGCACAGGAGGGCGACAACGGCCTCGCGCGCACGGGCTGCTACAGAGGGAGACGACCATCTTGCAAAGCGCCCCCTGGATTTCTTTTCCCATTTACAGTTTAGTCCCTTTTTGTTTTCTTTTGTTTCCTTTTTAAAGCCAGTAGGTTTTAGGGAATTATTTGGGGTACTAAAACAGTTTATAAAAATTTGAAAATATTTGGGTAGGCTCCCCTGGTCAAGTAGAGCCTCCACAAAAATTGGTTTTTCAAAATAAAATGTTTTGAACATAATTTGTTCATAGGGTTTAAATATGGCCTTTTTTGGATAAAATCAATTTGTCAAATCTAAATACCTTTATAATTGAAGGGTAATATTTTGAGGAGAGGGTAATATGGTAATGAGATGGTTATCATCTCATTTCTGGATTTTATAAGATAAAAGTAATGGTTATAACAAATAGAGAAATATGTAGAGAGGGAATTTAAATAAGATTATTTCTTTTAATCAAGATTTTATTTTGAGGGTGTGAGTAATTATAGAAGTATTGTTTTATTTTAAAGTCACACTCCACATTGTGTTCAAATGTGTTTTAAACTTGACATTCAAGTACAATAGTGTAGTTTTTCACCCAAGCAAATAATAAAATAAGAATTAACAATTAATTCAATCAGAAGTCCATTAAGCAAATAATCACAACAAGATCAACATCACTTCCAAGTCCACACAATTTAACCACAAGAATTAATCATACCACTATTTCCATAATTAACAATACTATCTTATAAAAATGATCACACTTAATTATGACAAGATGATGTTTAAAACTATCTCACTCCACCTTTGTATTTTTGAAAAAGGGTTTGGAGCAAGACAAAATATGTGGGTAATATATTTCCCACTTGGGTTATTTTCAAATGGAGTGAAAATGAGGGTTTATAAAATGGGAGTTGTATATACCTACAAAATATCAGGGTTGAGAAATAGGTAGGGAATAGCATATAGATCTCCATAATTTGGAGACACACAAATTTGGAAATACTTTGACTTTCTCAAATACTGGTATTAGTTTTGGTTGTTGATAAACCAAGTATCATTGAAGTGGAGTTGGTCAAAATAAGAATGGAAAGATATATGGAATATTTTCTTGTCATAACATGATCACCAAAGTTAAATATATTTTTATATTGGTTGGGTCTGATATTTACTAGTCAAACAACTTAAACAACAAGTCACACAAGTTCAAACATAGCAATGGGACGGAAAGCACTATCATCAGTGAAACATTTCAAAAAGTTTTTGTTGGTTCTGAATTTTGGGTCTGGTAAAACTAAGTTTTTCTTAGTTTCAAAATTTGGGATGTGACAGATCTTCCCCCCTTAAAATAAATCTCGTCCTCGAGATTTGGCCGGTGGTAACAGGGGAGTACGTGGGCACGGGTTTTGGGTTGACTACTCTTCCGAGGTCGTTGCTTCTTCAGTAAGGTCGCCATGTGAGATCTTGACAAATTGATGTTGCGAGGCTTTCTTTGTTGATAAACTTTTGTGCTGAGTTCGGATCCTTGACGATGGGGTTGTCTTGACGATCGAGACTGATGGACAGTCGTGGTTGGCTGTTTCCAGATACTACAAGACTGAGGCGCAAGGAGCTAATTATTAACACCTTCTTGTATACCTATTGCAGGTCTTCCCCCCTTAAAAAGGGGTTTTGAAGGGTCATCCTGAAGGTTGCGGCTGGAGTTGACTTGGAGGCATTGTTCTTCTTGGGTAGCTTGACATTCTTCGTCTTGGGTGTCGCGCCTTGGTGCTTGGGGTTGGTGCAGATATCACTTCCAGATATTTTCTCCTTACGAGGGTCACAGATGGGGACGCGTTGTTTTCAGGATGCGTCGAGCCTATGTACTCGACTCTCTCCGGTTTCTAGTTAGAAGAAGGAGATTAAAACTTCTAATTGCATCTGGACACTTTTGGTTGTGTCTGAGGTTGCTTGGTGGTTGATGTTGTCCATAGCAGGTGTTTCCGGCGTTTGATTCTTCTGGGTACTCTGTTGGTTATTTGTCTTCACCTTTGTCCTTCTTCAGCTGAGTAAAGGAGGAACTTCATTGTCGACTTCCTTGGTTCTTGAGCTTCACGAAGCTTTGGTAAGAAGAGAATTTTGAGGTTACTTTGTGCTGCCGAGAAGGCGTGATTGTGAACACACAAACAGAGAATTCACAAACAAACAATTCACAAGCAGAGCACAACCAAGCAAAGAGCACACAAGGTACGTCTAGTACCAAAGGACGTCTAATACTCGTGGTAGTCGGGTAGTACACCCAAGGTTCCTATCAGGTTTATCCTATGGTCTCGGTTAAACATAGTTGGTGAAGTCTTCACTTTGTCACCTTAGGCTTTAGCAGGAAAAATTGAGATTGTCGAGGTTGCAACTTGAGTAGAATTATTGATGTTGAGCTGAGTTCTTCGGAGGTCTCTTGCTTTGTGGACATCGATGATCTTGGCATTTGCAGATCAATCGCCTTGATGTTAAATGTCGAGTATTTGGGATGGAAACTTCTTCTTGTGGGTGCTAGCTGATTAGGTCTCACTTGGGTTCATCGTCAAGTATTTTGAACGGGTAAGAGGGATTAGAGAAATCCTTGGAAAATCTTAAATAGAGGGATTAGTCTCGGAAATATTTGAGAAGGTGAGAAGAGTGGAAGCTATTTTCTTGGGCTTCCTTAGATAAAAATATGTTTTTGGTAACAATATATTTTTAACAAAATATTTCTTTCCTAACTAACGTCCATGCTAACTAAGGTCTGTTACAGTCAGGATGGCTCTGATACCAAGTCTGTGAGGACCCCGGATTAGGTATCCGAGATACTCTTTATGTTTCCTGCAACAATCCCATGATCAGTCTGTTGTTGCACATAACTCGAATTGGCATCACAGAACACCCATAAATACCGAATAAAATTACTTACTTGATTGAAGCCATAACTCCATCAGGTACTTGCAGCGGAAATCACCAAATCAACGTGGAGCCCAAGTCACTTGCCAACCCTACAGGCAGCTGACTGGGAAGCGCCCTAGTTCGCATTGACGTCATTAACCACTTCTTCTTCGAGCTGCTCCCCTTCAGAATCTGGCTAAGACAATAGCCAGGGACGAAACCAATATGAGTACATTTGAATGTACTCGCAAACTACCCCCGGAATGAGCATGCACTACTCTTTTTATTGTTTAAATAAAACTTCGTTTGCTTTGAAAACTCTATATCCTTGTTGAAAAGGGCAGGATAGACTTTTGTTTGATAAACTTTGTTTTGAAATCTCTATATCTTTATTGAAAAAGAAAAGAAGGCTTTTAGAACTTTTCCCATAAATCTGTCTTTGTAAGAAGTCTCGTTTAAAACGTTTTCCCGAAAATACATCTTTGTTGAAAAAGGTAAGAAGTCTCTTTTATAAATATTTTCCCGGAAAATCACCATTTGTTTATTTCTCCAAAACTCCTCCTTTTCCGACCAGAACCATTCCTGGTCAAATCAGTTTTCCAACAACCTTCTACCAACCCCTTGGTATAGTTGCATAAAACATTTTCCACTTTCAGGACACAAAACTTTGCACTTCTCGATCATAGCCCCTCAGGGTCCTCCTCTTTTCCAGCAACCTCATACCGACTCGTCGGTATAGTTGCACAAATACAACATCTCCATTTTCCTTTTTAAATCTTAAACATTTCCAAAACTTGCACATGGTCAAAGCAGTTCTTTCCAACTGTCCATATCCGAGGACTCGGCTATTCGAATAGTTTTAACCCTCTGCAGAGGTAGCACACTTTTCCCACACCCATCCGGTAACTCATCGTGTTAGCCACGTCCCGCCATACCAGGTGTATGCGAAGTTGAGTCACCGACCATAGCCTGTCCTTTGCTCATGCTAGTATAGGATCCTACCGCTACGAAACCGGTTCCATCGACACTTAAATCCAGCCCGTCGGAAACTAAGTGTGAGGACTTCGTAGTTCTGCCCGGCGACCCAAAGGTGGCGTCTTCAATCCTCTTTCTCCAATACACTCATACCGGCGTCCGGTAGACTTCTCTTAAGAGGACCCAGGTCAGGGGCAGGTCACCAAACCATCCCCTCATGGAACGAGGTCATCCTCGTTGTTGAGGCATCCAGTACTAATATGAGCAAACTATATGACTACACCCTTTCCCATAGGTGGGTAAATGTGGTCGCACAGGGTATTGGTTGTTCTGTAAGTACAAGGACACAATGTGCATTTTTCATAAACATCACCATTCACCATTTCTCCATTTCCACACCGACATCTCGGTATTCCACAACCACACAAGTATTTTCCAAAGGAGTTTTGAGTAAACAATATTTTTCCCATCCTATAGTTTGGAAAAGAAATTCCAGCTAATATCTCTAGATAGGGTGTCAAAATAATATACTTATATTTTTGGAAAAGGTTTTCAAAATCATAGCTTTTGTGGCAAACTCCACATAAATAACTTTTGCTCTTTATAAGTAAAACATGTGAACCAAAATAGATGTATATAAATGCAAGCTCAGAGGATAGCTTGCCTGATTTCCTCATGATGTGCCTGGACTTCTCCTCGTTGATCAAAGAAATAAACTCTCATCCTTCTCCGATAAATCCTTTCCAAATACCACCCCGGTAGCGTTTATCTCTAGCGTCGCAACATGAAAATAAAACAACACTCAATAAGCAAACCAAACCACAAGTATCGAACTAATCACTCAGGCCACCAACATAGCACTAGTTTAATCAAGCAACGAGCTAAATCTATATTTACCGGGCATTATACAAATCAGGAGTATAACACCATACACATGCCAAAACAAATGGGCACCAAGATATCCTCAATTAGAGGTACCTGACAAACATGTTTCCCTAAACAGGAAATACTTCAGACAAAAGTTAAACTACCAAATAATCTTGGTAATTCAAAATATCTCACCAAGCTAAGGTGGATACACTAACAAAATATTTAAGCTAGTACTCAACTCAAATCCATCAAGTTCATCAAGCCATGCAATTATATTACTCATACCAATTTGCCTAACCAATACCACTACAGTACTAACATATTAATCACACCCAATATTCTCACATCAAAGTAAATAAGCATAGCAACTCCTAATTACTAGGTGAAAAGTTATATAGGGAATAAAACCCTAACAACCACATGACTCACAAATAGTTCTCCTAATATGCTAATAAAAATAGGGGAACATGTCACAACAGTGGATTACCACTCTGCACATGCTAGGAAACATTTTTATAACAATAGAGTTATAACACAACAATTAATAAAAGGCCTAATAAAAATAGGCAGAAAAGACCTAAACCTTCTAATTAGCACCACAGTCAATCTGTGACCCCTAAATTCAAACCAAGCTAGGGATATGTTCTCCTATACATATAGAAGACAATCCAATTGGATTTACTCCAAAATTCATCTCACAAAAATCTACAAAAATCACCAAAATGCCACTGATATGTTTTCAAGAATGAATAGAACTTTTGTTTTGGATTTCATTTGCACACAAGACCTACAGATCTAGAAAGGTACCACTTCAAGCTATCCAGGGAATTTTAGTTTGCAATATTTGGAGTTATAAAACTCTAGATATTGAATATTTAGTGAAAAAGATACTTTTTACAAGTTTTAATTTAGACAACAATTAAAAATATATTTTAGCAAACAGCCAGTTCTACCTAATTAAGAAAACACATAGGAACTCTACAAAATTTGAATCACTCAAATACCCATCACAGATCTACCACAAACAAATTAAATCTACACTGCCATTTAAACAGGAAAGCAAAACAGGAAATATATCTACTAAAAAAAAAGAACACGGGCCAGAACTGGCCGTGCGATGCAGCAACCGGCCCATCCTGCGGCCCATGTGCAAAACGAAGGGGTACGCAGGTCGTCGTCCTCCTCTCTTTCTGCAGAACTGGAGCAGGAGCTCGGCCATGGTGCTCGAGCACGGGCTCCTCACCTAGGGGACGTTGTCGACGGCGGAAAGGGTCGAGGACGGCGGCGATCGGTTGCGGAGGCTCGGGGAAGGTAAGGGAGGCAGAAGTTCATCTCGGCGAGCTCGCAGTGAACGGCGTGGTCGAGGTCGCCCGCGACGGACTCGAGACGGCGACGGCGGCTCCGGTGGTCCTAAAAATAAACGGCGATGTCCGTGAGATAGAGCAGGAGAAGGGGAACTCGGGGGTGCAAGAATGGCGGCGAATGGTGGACTATACCGCTCGCGAGCTTGAAGAAAAGGGGGCGGCCGGAGCGGAAGGAGATGCGGACGGGCTGCTTGATCCGCACCTTCACGCGTCAATTCCTTGCACGGGCACGTAGAGGACGACGAGGCGGTTCTTCTGGTGGCCTTCGATCTGCTCCAGGTGGTCTCCATCGACGGCGGCGCTCGACGGCGAGCTCGGCTGTGGTTCGGTACGGTGGGGAAAAATAGAGAGAGAGGGAGAGAGGGGCAAGCGAGTGAACGAGTGGTGGAGGGAGGGCAGCATCGGCGTCCTTATCCCACTCACCGAGCGGCAGGAGAGCGGGAGAGAGGGGGGGGGGGCCTGGGCGGCGACGCACAGGAGGGCGACAACGGCCTCGCGCGCACGGGCTGCTACAGAGGGAGACGACCATCTTGCAAAGCGCCCCCTGGATTTCTTTTCCCATTTACAGTTTAGTCCCTTTTTGTTTTCTTTTGTTTCCTTTTTAAAGCCAGTAGGTTTTAGGGAATTATTTGGGGTACTAAAACAGTTTATAAAAATTTGAAAATATTTGGGTAGGCTCCCCTGGTCAAGTAGAGCCTCCACAAAAATTGGTTTTTCAAAATAAAATGTTTTGAACATAATTTGTTCATAGGGTTTAAATATGGCCTTTTTTGGATAAAATCAATTTGTCAAATCTAAATACCTTTATAATTGAAGGGTAATATTTTGAGGAGAGGGTAATATGGTAATGAGATGGTTATCATCTCATTTCTGGATTTTATAAGATAAAAGTAATGGTTATAACAAATAGAGAAATATGTAGAGAGGGAATTTAAATAAGATTATTTCTTTTAATCAAGATTTTATTTTGAGGGTGTGAGTAATTATAGAAGTATTGTTTTATTTTAAAGTCACACTCCACATTGTGTTCAAATGTGTTTTCAACTTGACATTCAAGTACAATAGTGTAGTTTTTCACCCAAGCAAATAATAAAATAAGAATTAACAATTAATTCAATCAGAAGTCCATTAAGCAAAT
Source organism: Poa pratensis (assembly GCA_947311845.1). Classification (NCBI taxonomy): domain Eukaryota; kingdom Viridiplantae; phylum Streptophyta; class Magnoliopsida; order Poales; family Poaceae; genus Poa; species Poa pratensis. The sequence goes on from CAMZMU010000064.1 coordinate 52,808,720, forward strand.
AATCACAACAAGATCAACATCACTTCCAAGTCCACACAATTTAACCACAAGAATTAATCATACCACTATTTCCATAATTAACAATACTATCTTATAAAAATGATCACACTTAATTATGACAAGATGATGTTTAAAACTATCTCACTCCACCTTTGTATTTTTGAAAAAGGGTTTGGAGCAAGACAAAATATGTGGGTAATATATTTCCCACTTGGGTTATTTTCAAATGGAGTGAAAATGAGGGTTTATAAAATGGGAGTTGTATATACCTGCAAAATATCAGGGTTGAGAAATAGGTAGGGAATAGCATATAGATCTCCATAATTTGGAGACACACAAATTTGGAAATACTTTGACTTTCTCAAATACTGGTATTAGTTTTGGTTGTTGATAAACCAAGTATCATTGAAGTGGAGTTGGTCAAAATAAGAATGGAAAGATATATGGAATATTTTCTTGTCATAACATGATCACCAAAGTTAAATATATTTTTATATTGGTTGGGTCTGATATTTACTAGTCAAACAACTTAAACAACAAGTCACACAAGTTCAAACATAGCAATGGGACGGAAAGCACTATCATCAGTGAAACATTTCAAAAAGTTTTTGTTGGTTCTGAATTTTGGGTCTGGTAAAACTAAGTTTTTCTTAGTTTCAAAATTTGGGATGTGACAGTATAATCACAAGTATGTATTAGTCCTAGGAAGGGCGGTGCATTAGCATAGGTTCACCCACACAACACTTATCCAAACAATGAAGATTAATCAACTATATGAAGCGAAAGCACTTGACAATATTCCCGTGTGTCCTCAAGAACGTTTGGTCATTATAAGTACAACAACCGGCTTGTCCTTTGCTGTAGAAAGGATTGAGCCACTCGCTGCAACTATTATTACTGCATTTTATTTACTTGTACTTTATCTATCTGTCATATCAAAAACTCCTAAAAACTTGTCTGAGAGCATTTACAGTGAATCCTTCATCAAAACCGCTTGTCAACACCATCTGCTCCTCGTTGGGTTCGACACTCTTATTTATCGAAAGTACTACGATACACCCCCTATACTTGTGGGTCATCACCTTCCGTGCGGCTTACATCCCTCAGCCGATCATGGATTTGAAGAGGAGGGAGTTCCTGGATTTGCAACAGGGACATATGGACCTCCGCCCTTATGGTTGTGAATTCAACCATCTCTCTCGTTACGCCCCAAGGGACGTGACCACTGATGCTGACAAGCAAGAGCTGTTCCGCAAGGGTCTTGCGCCGCAGCTCCGCTATGAGTTGCTGCCCTTCAAGTTCCAGACCTACCAGGAGCTGTTCAACCAGGCTCTTACTCTGGTGCAGGGAAGGAAGGAACTCGAGGCTTCCAAGAGGCCAGCACACGGGGACCACCAGAGTTCCTCGGGTTCTGAGAGCAAGAAGCGCAGGGTGTTTGTTCCCTACAGTGCTGTGCCGCGTGCTCCATTCATGCCGAGGGCCGCGGGATACAGGCCACCACCTCCGCGCCCCACTACTTCGACACTTGGGGTAGGCGGGAGTGGGTATCGTCCCATGCTACCTGCTCCACCTGGACTTACCTGCTACACCTGTGGCCAGGCTGGCCACTACTCCAGGGAGTGCCCCCAGAAGGCACCTATCTCGGGGACACCTGCACGAGCCCCTGCCACTCCCGCTGGCAAGGCTGGACCTATAGTGTGGTCGCCTGAACCACGTCTCGGCTGAGCAAGCTGAAGAGGACTCCGACGTCCTTCTGGGTGAGCTACGAATCAACAACAATCTTGCTATAGTTTTGTTTGACTCTGGAGCATCGCATTCATTCATATCCATAGCATTTGCAAAAGACCACAAAATACCGTTCGAGAAAATGAGACGTCCCTTGGTGATCTCCACTCCTGGCTCCAAATGGCAAACCGATGGGGTTACTCCTGAGGTTCAGATTACCATTGGTTACTCGTCGTTTCCTTTTGCTTTGGTAGCCCTGAGATCAAGTGGCATTGATGTCATACTGGGCATGGACTGGTTAGTAAAATACCGGGCTAATCTCGACTGTGCTGCCAAGATCATTACCGTGACCACCTCTTCCGGCGACATTGTTGAGTATTGGTCGGCACTCTCAAGACCTCCATCTTCAGTCATTCCTAACTCACCCGAGATCCTCCTTTGCTTTATGGAAGGCGAATCCCCTCCTGAAATCCAAGACATACACGTGGTGTGTGACTTCCCGGATGTGTTCCCGGAAGAATTGCCTGGCATGCCTCCTGACCGAAGTGTGGAGTTTGTCATAGATCTACTTCCCGGTACTGCTCCGATTTCCAAGAAGCCCTACCGTATGCCGGTGGAGGAGTTGGCTCTGTTGAAAGAGCAAATTGATCAGCTGTTAGCGAAGGATTTCATTCAGCCTAGCAGTTCACCTTGGGGTTGTCCGGTACTCTTTGTCAAGAAGAGGGATTCCACCGTGCCTCGTCTAGTCTCTGACTATAGACCGTTGAATGCGGTGACAATCAAGAACAAGTATCCTATTCCTCGCATCAATGATCTGTTGGATCAGTTAGCTGGTGCAACGGTATTCTCCAAGATGGATCTGAGGTCAGGATACCATCAGATCAAGATCAGAAAGGAGGATATCCCAAAGACGGCATTTGTTACTCGTTATGGCTCATATGAGTATACCGTCATGTCCTTTGGTCTCACCAATGCCCCAGCTACTTTCATGAGGCTCATGAACTCCATCTTCATGGATTATCTCGACAAGTTTGTCGTCATTTACATTGATGACATCCTTGTTTATTCCAAAACCGATGAAGAGCATGCCGAACATCTTCGGTTGGTTCTGACACGACTTCGAGAACACCGCCTCTATGCCAAGTTCAACAAGTGTGAGTTCTGGTTGGATAATCTTGTCTTCCTTGGTCATGTGATATCCGCTAATGGTGTGGCTGTCATTCCCGACAAGATTCAATCCATTCTGGATTGGAAAATTCCAATGTCAGTCAAGGACATTCGTAGCTTTCTCGGATTGGCAGGTTATTACCGCCGATTCATCGAAGGTTTCTCCAAGATAGCCAAGGCCCTGACTGACCTCCTCAAGAAGGTACAAAGTTCGAATGGACGGACAAGCTGAAGAGAGCTTCAAAACACTGAAAGCCAAACTCACGTCCGCTCCTGTGCTTGTCCTGCCGGACACAAGCAAGGATTTCGTCGTCTTCTGTGACGCCTCTCTGCAAGGCTTGGGCTGTGTGCTAATGCAAGATGGCCATGTGGTGGCGTATGCTTCCCGCCAATTGAAGCCGCATGAGCACAACTACCCAACTCATGATCTAGAACTTGCCGCTGTGGTCTATGCTTGAAGCAATGGAGACCATACCTGTTTGGTAACCGTTGCGAGATTTTCTCGGATCACAAGAGTCTGAAGTACCTCTTCACCCAGCCGGATTTAAATCTCAGGCAAAGGCGTTGGTTGGAGTTAATCAAGGACTATGATGTGAGTCTGAACTATCAACCCGGCAAAGCAAACGTCGTGGCTGACGCGCTAAGTCAGAAGTCTTATTGCAACAACCTGATGATTGAGAAGGCTCAACCTGCTCTTCATGAAGAGTTCGCCCGTTTGAACCTGGAAATTGTTCCCTCTGGCTACCTTGCAAATCTGGAGATCAAATCTACTCTTGTAGACCAGATTAAGGATGCTCAAAGCAAGATGAGGGTATTCTGAATATCAAGAAGAACATTGCTAGCGGAAAGGCCAAATGTTTCTCGGAAGATGAATCCGGGGTTGTTTATTTTGGTGACCGTCTGGTAGTGCCAAAGAACCGGAATTTGAGGGAGCTGATCCTCCAAGAAGCTCATGAATCTCCTCTTTCTATTCATCCCGGTAGTACCAAAATGTACCAAGACCTTCGACCACAATTTGGTGGACTCGAATGAAACGGGAAATTGCCAAGTATGTTGCTGAATGCGACACCTGTCGACGGGTAAAGGCTGAACATCAAAGGCCTGCCGGCACTCTTCGCCCTATTGCAGTCCCCGAGTGGAAATGGGATGAAATCGGTATGGACTTCATCACCGGGTTTCCCAGATCTCAAAAGGGCAACAATGCAATCTGGGTAATCATTGATCGACTGTCCAAGGTTGCTCACTTCCTACCAGTCCGTGATGATATACGTGCGAGTCAACTGGCTGACTTATATGGCTCGTATTGTTCCATTGCATGGGGTCCCTCTGAGGATCATATCGGACCGTGGAAGTATCTTTGTATCCAAGTTCTGGCAAAGTTTCCAAACTGCTATGGGGTCCCGTCTCAACTTCAGTACCGCCTACCATCCTCAAACTGATGGTCAGACCGAAAGAGTGAACCAAGTTTGGAAGACATGCTTAGGGCATGTGTAATCTCTTTTGGCAAGGGTTGGGAAAAGTATCTCCCTTTCGCGGAGTTCTCCTACAACAATAGCTATCAAGCTAGTCTGGGCATGGCTCCATTCGAGGTTCTGTATGGAAGAAAATGCCGCACTCCGCTAAATTGGTCCGAGACCGGAGAGAGAGCACTCTTTAATCCAGATGTTATCAGTGAAGCTGAGGAGAAGGTTAGAATCATAAGAGAGAATCTGAAGATTGCTCAGTCTAGGCAGAAGAGCTACTATGATAAGCACCATCAGGAAATCCACTATGAAATTGGTGATAAAGCTTATCTCCGCGTCTCTCCCCTTCGTGGCGTTCGCCGCTTCGGTATCAAAGGGAAATTGGCCCCTCGCTATGTTGGCCCTTTCACCGTTCTGGCCAAGCGAGGAGATCTTTCTTACAAGTTGGAGTTACCGGTCATCTTCCCAAATGTACATGATGTGTTTCATGTCTCCCAACTTCGCCGTTGCTTCAAAGATCCTATCCATGGGTCAATCATGAGGAGCTAGATCTCCAGGAAGATCTCACTTATCGTGAGCATCCCGTTCATGTCCTGGATGAAGCAGAAAGGAAGACCAGTAACAAGACTACCAAGTTCCTCAAAGTTCAATGGTCTCACCATTCCGAGGAAGAAGCAACTTGGGAAAGAGAGGCTAGTCTACGTGAGGAGTATCCCGACTTCTTTCCGCAATCTTAGAATCTCGGGACGAGATTCCTGTAAGGGGGTAGAATTGTAACAGCCCAAAGTTTGAGAACCTAAAAAAAACCTGAGTAAAATTTTCACTTTTGCATCCCATTCATGCATCATGGCATTATTTGTTCAAGTGCTCAAGTTGAAACAAGGATTTGGAAAACAAAGTAAAACAAAGGGAAACAAAAGCAATAATTGATTTCAAACAACTCAAACTCAAATGAGTTGTTGGTGACAAAACCAACTCAACTAAACTTCCATATTTGTCAAGGAAGTTCCAAGAGTTCAGAATAAATATTTGGAACTTGCTTAAAAATTTCTAAAGGAATATAAATTGGTTTTTAAGAAAATTGCCATAAGCAACTCCCCATTTTAGTCCCCAAGCAAATGAACTCCAAATGCCTTCAAATTTCTAGGAGTGCTTGCCAAGGGTGCAGGGAGGTTGCACAAAAATTTACATAATTTTTGGAAGTGTTTAAGTGACTCATTTAATTCAAATCCAGTGCTGTAATAATTTTCCCAGAACAGAACAGGACCTTTTGGTAAATAAGAAAATGCAGCCAGGGGCTTGTTTGCAAAAATGTCGTCTCCTCTCTGTAGCGACCGCGCGAGCTGCTCGAGCTCGCGCCGGACCAGCTCGACACCGTGGTCGCCGTGCACGCCGCGCCGGGCCCCCTCACTGCCTCCACCTGCAGGAGAAGGATCCCCATGAGCCGCTCTGCTCTCTCCCCCGATTCTTCCCCGTTTCCTCTCTCTCTGTTCTTCCCCACGAACCCTAGCAGCCATGGCCGCCGTGTTCGTCGCGGTCGTTTGAGCGCCCAAGGAGCAAATCGAGCACCACCAGCAGCTTCGCCTCGACGTCCTCCCCGCCTAGCCAGAGGAATCGAACTGGGACGCCGAGAATCGACGCCGCCATCCCCGTCTTCCCCGCGGCCGTCCGAAGCTCCGCCGCCCGATTTCGTCGCCGTCAAGCTCGGCCTCCCCGACCTCTCCACCGTGCTCGTGGTGAGCTCCCGTGCCGTAGCACCCCTCCCCTCTCCTCCTAGCGCTCGGTATCCTCACGCCCTGCTTCTCGCCGTAGCCACCGTCGCCGAAGTTCCCGTCGCCGTAGAGCAAGACCGGTCGTGGAATCGGTCTGGACCGGCCTGGAGGCCGTTCGTCTCTGGCCCATAGCCGGCCTTGGAGCCGGCCCAAACCGGGCTGAAGGTCGGTTGTCTCTGGAGCCAGGCCGGCCTGCTAACCGGCCCAAACCGGGCTGAAGGCCGGTTTGTCTGTTTTTTTCCTCGCTGCTCCTTTTCCATTTTCTCCCTATAGCGCATGCCTCCCGCTCCTCCCTCGCGCCATTAGGGACATCGAACTCCAATGATCCTACTATTTCATCTCTCTCTTTCGAGTTGGGTAATTATTATTGTTGTTGAAATTAATTTAATTAAAAGCATAAGTTTAAAAGAGGGAGTTGAGAAATGTACTAACTTGTTTTTAGTTCATCAGAAAATTGTGTGTAATATACCAAAATGCTCAGAAAAACGTGAACTATCCAGAAGCATCATCATCATGCATAATTGATCACCATTACAATAATGTACTTCTAGTAGTATTAGAATCACTAAGTAAATGTGGGGTACCCCTCTTCCCTAGTTAAAGTAGGTATCGCCGTACCCCCTTTAAAATTGCTAGATAGCTTATAATAAGTTCAGTACATTTAAATTGTCATGCCATCATGTGTTTGCGCATTGCATTTGTTAAAGCATGTGTGGTGATTGATTGCTTCTTCCCATGTGTTATGCTTCAATAGATCAAGCAGCCGGGGTTACGCCACAATACCCCGACGATCCGTACTACCAGCACGTTGAGCAAGGCAAGCGTAATCCCCCCTCTGAGCATGTCTTATCCTAATTTCCGCAAATATTTTCTCCACTACAATATTGCATGCAGTTCCAAATGTCAATTTCATTGGATTAGAGTATCCTATAGTTGCATTAAGTTTCCGATGCCAATACATGTTTCCCTCCTATTATCCATAGGTTTGTATTGTTGGCCTGAACTACTTAACTATGCTATGTTGATGCTTAGCCATGCCTAGTTAAATGCTTAGTCGTCCGGTGGATATCTCATGCTGGAAACAGGTGTTGAAATGTCCGGATGATGGTGGAGGAATTGTGGTGACAGGTAATAAAATGCTTAAAGGTGGGGATGAGAGGCCACTATGGTATGGTGGTGTTTTGTCTCACTCTCGCTGCCTAGGTGCGAGTTCTTTACCTCTTGAACCAAGAATGAGCGCGCTTCCTTTCGGTGGGGTATATGGAGCCCTCGTCGACCGACTAACTTGTGCGGGGCTAGCCAGGGTCCTCTAGTTTGAGCTTCCATTTGCGCGTGCATTGAGATGGTGGCCAAGACAGAAATGAGGATGGTGGTGTTAGGAAAATGAGTGGCCACGGGGCAGGGTGTTGGAGACGCTGAACCTGTCCCGTCCTCACTGATGATCCTGGGTTAGTCTCAAGCAAGGTAAAGGTTGTAACCGTTCCCACTCAGCCGGCTTTCCCCAGAAGAGAGCTAAGCGTAGGCAATGAGCCGGGCGGTACCGAAGGTAAACACAGTGCACCTCTGCAGGGTTAAATCTTTTCGAAAAGCCGTGTCCACGGTTACGGACGACTTGGGAAAGGATGATAAGATCATAGAATAACTTGAACGGAATGATTAAAACCTGAGTACTAAAGGTACTACTCAAGAATGCAAGGTTAGCTTCCTCGAGGGTGATTCGGGGAGGTGCCTTTGTAGAACAGGTACAGTGGTTGATGATGAGAAAGGTGATCAAAGAAAAGAGTTACTTCTTACCCCTTTTGAAAACTATTCTGATTAGTCGATGCCATGGAGTTATGTTTCTATAAATAAAATCAGCTTTATGCAAAACAACCATAAAACCTTGAAAGCCTCATCGAGCTAAAGCTCTATATTTAATCTTGCGAGTTCGTCGAACTCAACGTCGTTTGTTTTGTTTCAGAGGAGGACTTCACCGACCTCGAAGGTGGGTTCTTTGTGGACGTCGACGAGTAGTCTGGGGTTCCCAGGTGGCAGCTTGGGACATCCCGGGACAGCTGGCGCTTGAATGTTTATTGTAGGCCTCTTAGGCCATAATTTGGATCTTGTTGTTTAGAACAACTTAATTTGCTTCCGCATGTTGTACTGTTGGGTCTGTGACCTCTGGTTGTAATTTGCTATCTTTCTCTATTATAAGAGTTGAACTATATGCTTTGTGTCGTAGAGTCTGTGATGTGCCAGTTGTTCCACAAGTCTTGATCTCTTTATTATGCATTGATAGTTGTGCCTGTGTTAAGGCATCAATCGGAGTGTTGCGTTGCCGATGATCAATTCCGAGCAACGCCTGCCAAAGGTTTTGGCCGGGGATTGGTAAACCCGTAACCTCCGGTTGTATCGCTTAACCGGTGACACACAACATCACTGTATAGCAGTCGGGTCGGGGCACCACATCTTCACATGCCTCAACATATGGTACCGACTTCGACAACAACAACATGGTGAAGCGCCACTACTATGACTACCACTCCGATGACATGGTGGAGAACGTCTACGACTACTACTCTTGTAGCATGTGCGATGACTTCGACAACATGCAAGAGGAGAGGACCCCCATCACCACCATGTTCAAGAGCGGCACCACCAAGCGTCATGGCACAACCTACTATGGTTCAAGCTCAAGACGGAGCACCGACAAGGCCACCATGCATTCATCCTATGGAGCTCCATCAACTTCAAGAAGGCGCCATGACAAGGACATCGCCAAGAGCGCCAAGCTTCGACACTCTACATCGACAACAAGGCGGCGCCCCAAGAAGTGCATCGACAAGGCCAAGCCAAGTCAAGGCCCATCTAGCTCATCAAGGCGCCACAAGAAAGATGCCACGGTGGACCACAACATGTCACCAAGCTCTAGTGGAAGCTCCAAGGAAAGGTTGCCAAGGCAACAAGCTCGACGGCGTCAACATGAGGAGAAGCATCCAAATGACTTTCGGCGACACCCCTCCACTCAAGAGCGTCAACGTCGACATGAGAAGAAGACGGTGACAAAGGCGCATCCTATGGTGTCTCAATCTAGTGTTGATGTTATTGTTGACGAGTTCATGGCCGACATCGACAAGTTCTTCGAGCAACGGTCAAGCTCACGTCGACACCGCAAGAAGCATGGCAACACTTGTGGGGACACAACCAAGACGGCGCCCCTCTCAAGCACTTCTCATGATATGACTTCTACACCAAGTGCCACCACCACATTGGCCCCCATATGGGAAAATGAAGACCTTATATGTGACAATTGCCAAGGCCAAGACCATGATCCACGAGAATGTCCCAATCTCTTGTGCCCACTATGCAATAGAAGAGGTCACATGATGTGGGAGTGCAAAGTTGGTGAACAAGAAGGTGCCCAAGGCGATGACAAGATGGTCGAGCATGGGAGTTTCCCTTCGACCATGGAGGGGAGCATGTATGATGCTATCACTTTGGTTGATGCGCCAAGTGACGTTGCCGAGCATGGGATTTTCCCTTCGGCAAAGGAGTCGAGTGATGATGCCTACACTATGGCATTGACCTTTGGAGGCGAGATGGTCGAGAAGATTGAGCATGGGAGTTTCCCTTCAACCTTGGAGGCGTATGGAGATGAGGAAACCGAGCCTATCCCTATGAGCTTGAGTTATGAGATGGTACCAATCCCATGCGAGCATGAGAGCCACTTAGCCCACTTGAGTGAGAGTGAGTTGTGTGCCTCCACCATATGTGAGTTCGAGTGCTTTAACTTTGAGGGAATGAGTGATACACCACTTGAGTTGAGAGAGGTAGTTGATAGGTCTTGTGAGGCCATTTCGATTTCTAACAACTTAACCTCTACCTCTAGTGTGTTTTCTCATTGTATGCTAGGTTCCATGGATGATGAGACGTCACTCCTCGCCTTGACGGTGCCTCAAATGGAGAAGATGTACATGGAGGATGATGATGATGACACCCCATGTCTACTTCAAGATGGACAAGTCGGCTACATGGAAGCCCCTACTACTTCAACACCTACTTCACATGAGCGGGACTACAAAGGTATGGGTGTTGATGTGACCATGATCCCGCTAGTGGACATGATGAACTATGACTGTTTGCATGCTATGGATGATTTTCTTGCCCCATCATATGATTCGTTCTTATTCCCTTGTGATACTTTGTTTGAAACCAATGTTGATCATGTGGAATTACCTATTTGTGATGATTTTGCCATGAGCATGCCTTGTTATGAATGTTTCTATTTTTCTCCCATTGTGGCTTGCAACATGTTGAACAATTTCTCTTTCACATGTGTTGCTTGCACTAATGTTGAAATGCTTGATAATGAGATTGCCCCCATAGCTTTCTCACATGTTGGAGATGTTTCGTTTTCTCTTATGGACATTGTTCCATCCTTCACTTTGCATAGTGACCATCCACATATGTCATATTTTCCAATTGATTTTTGTGTGGTTGGTGATGTGTAAATGAAGAGACACTTCATGATGGATGATGTGTTCATTTACCGTGCACATAATTTCTTCATATGGTGTCTTGTGTGTGCCGGTAAACGCATGATAATGTCAATCTCAATTGAGCATGCGTTGACAATACGAGCTCTTGAGAGCATACATGTGAGTTGTGGATTGAATCCAACTCTAATACTTTGCCCATGTTTTGCATCAAATAAGTTGAACAATTTCTCTTGCTTATGGTTTGTTTGCAATCATGATGTTGCTTTTGGTCTACTATACGACAAGCATGTTTACTTGATCTTTCACATGGATGATTTATGTGTTGCCACAAGTATAGTGAACACTTGTTCTTTCCAATGGCTTGTTTGCAACCATAATGACATTTTAAGCATGTCTTGTCATGAGTTTATTAGTTTCTACCAATTTGGTGTTGCAACAAATATGTTGAAAACTTGCTCTTTCATGTGCTTTGTTTGCCACCATGATGATACTTTGGACATTCTTCATTGTGTGTTTTTTGCCAAAATCTTCGTTTATTGCATCAAGGATGATGACAAATTGTTCTTTCCAATGCCTTGTGTGCAATAATGATCATATAATTCCAAATGAGATACCTAGATGGCATCCTCATATTTTTATGGAGTTTTTGTGTTCTCACATTTTGAAAATGTTGCATTGGATGGCTTACACTTTGACCTTGCACTTGCACTACCTCTTCATATTATTGTGTTGTGCTAACGGTGCTATGACAAAGAATGGACATGTCATTGTTGATATGTTCCTCTTTCTTGCACACACATGGTTTGCTTGGTCTTTGGTGTTTGTAGGCATGGTGATTTCCAATTCTTCGACAACACATCTACCTCCTTTACATGGTGATGACGAGCAAGAGTCGAGGACGACTCTTTTTAAAGGGAGGGGAGATGATGTAGTGCAACCTACCCTAAGCAACCCAACACATCCCAAGTCACTATGGACCTCAAAGGTGAACTCCTTCCACTATGTGATTCACTATATGTCACCTTTGGACGTTATACTACTTGACCATTATCCCTGCGTATTGCTAGTCATGACGGGTACGAGTCCACGGGAAGATGGCCAAGATGCAAGAGGAATGGAGTCCGACAAGACGGTGGTTTGGAAACGAAGAAGGAAGAAGAAACTGCATCATGCGGTACTACCGGACTCGCCCCGGTACTACCGCCACAGGCCGGCACGGTACTACCGCGCGCACTACCGCGCCTACTACCGAATCTCCCAGGAGCTACGGGTGTCATCGAGTTTCATCCCGGTAGTGACCTCGGTACTGGCCCGGTACTACCGGGCTCCAGCCGGTACTACCGCTGCGGGCGAGCCTGCGTGCTGAAAAGGCCCCTGTGCCTTGTAATCTTATCCACCCACCTACCCCTTTGGTCAACACTATAAATAGGCCCCCTTTGCTCAGATCTAGGATAGACTATGTTTTGAGATTAGAGTAGAGCTAGGCTCCCCACCTCAAGACGGTCTCCTTCCTCCCCTTGTGGAGAAGATCCCCTTGTGGATTCAAGACCTCTACTTGTAGTTTGACTACTTGCCAATCTTTCATCTTCGGGTGACTTTATTGGAGCAGTTCGGTTGACCGTTGGAGAAACAACCATCCAAGATCCCTTCTTGTATCTACTTGCCGATCTCCCACCTTCGTGTGGATTCTATTGGGCCGGTTGGACCGACCGGTAAGGGAAACGGTTCTTGTATCTTGTGTGTGTTCTTGTGTTCGGGGCGTTCTTCTTGGTGTTCTTCGTGTTCCTCGTGTTCTTGCGTGCGTTCGTCCACACCCGCCGTCAATCCGTGAAGATCGGGCCACCCTAGTAGTCCCCTACTACATCATACCTTGAGCGGTAGTTCCATCAGTAGTACCGCTGCCTGAAAGGCACGACACCGCCCGCAGTACTACCGTCCAGGGACGTACCCAGAGTGTTGCAGCAGTACGGCTCCCAGCAGGAGCGGTACTATCACTGCACTCAGCGGTACTACCGCCAGACAGGTATTCTGCCTGGTTGAATTTTCGAGCCCTCTCTCCAAATTCGAACTTTGTGTTGTCATCAAAATACTTGTCATAACTTAAGAACACGATTAGTATGGTAAGTGTGTTGTCATTAACTACAAAACGGATTAAGAGTTAGCATGCTCTTTCAAAGGGGCATCAGGTCTAGATGGTGGCGTGGCCAGGGGCGCGCCAGCCACCTGCGTGCTACGTGGCAGCTTCCCTCTCGACCATTTTGTGTAATTTTTAGTGCACTAGAAGTTGGCCTTCCCCTACTATTATTTTTCTCTTGTTTCTGAACTTTTGGTACTTCCCCTTATAAAATATAATTAATGCAAAAATAAAAGCGAAAAAAGACTTATAACGCATCAAATTTTGAAAATTTAACGTATAAGGATGATAGAAATTGTGATGCAAAAAGAACATATCAGCGACGGTGGTCTACCTCCAGGTGGTTTTGTCACTAGAGTCGGCGACGTCTGTGGTGTTGAGCTCAACCCATGGCGGTGGAGGTGGACTCGATTGTGCTTTTTATAATCTTGCTTGGGTCCTTTCTGTAAAATGTGAGAGGATGGTCATATTTTTTTTTCTTTGAAGGTCCTCTATGGATTTTACTAATTTTTACTTCGAAGTAGGGTCTTTCTCCGCCTTAAGAAAAAATAACACTTTGATGTTCTGAGTTCTCATTTCTTTCGTATGAACTAACTAGAGCGAATATTTCACAACTAGTTGCACCGACACCCCATTATCAGATGTCCTATTTTTCGTGTTTTCAAAAAATTATGGAATAAATAATGAACATTGAATATGGTGTTTCTCGTGCATCCACGTATTTTTATCCAAAATTTGATCATATGTGTCAGGTAGAAAAAAGAGAAGATATAAGTTAATAGTATCATGTACTATTCACACATCATTTATTTTTTTATGCAGACCACATATATTATATTTACTAATTGGAGGCACCAATGGAGGCTCCACGTTAATCCTCAGCAATTAAGAAAAGTTAACCATTCGATTTCCCCGATACTTCTCCAGAGTCGTCGGATGAATTAGATAGAGTCCTCACGTTATATCCCACCTGTACGCCTCAACCTTTTCCATTACCCTCGAAAAAAACTTTCATGGGATGCAACCTTCAGCCGTCCTCTACCTCTCTCTCCCTCACGCACGCCCTAATCCTCCGTCAGCTGCCGAACTGAAACTGCTCCCCAATAGAGCATGGTCGATCCGATTAATGATGTCGTTCTTCTTCATCATAGGCCCTGCTATACTTCGTACTCCACTGAACCTGCAATTGGGCGGAAGAGAAGGCAAGATTCAAATCCACTTATCACAGATCCTCAGAACAATCAGTTGTCAAGATGGTTTACAAACGGAGGAGAAGGTGTACCAGTATGGCAGTTGAAGTAGGCGTACGTTGGGAATCTATATGAGGGACTTCTCACGCCGTCCTGAGTCATGAAACCATCCTCGGTTCTCCTCCAATCAGCGCAATCTCACCAAATCAACACTGCACATCCTCCTCCACCTTCAGGAATAGGTCTCTTCGTTGAAAGTTGACGTCCGGCCAAGGCTCACTACATGTGAAGATGTGCAGGCCGAGGCATGAAGACGATTGAATCTTCAGCTTATTGAGTAAAGATAAAGACTTATATTTGGGGATCAGGTCAAGGCTAGCAAGCATAATATCAGTGAATGTCCGGGCGGCCAGCAACGTCGAACTTGACGGCATCATCGCCTGACATTGTGTAGATGCCAACGGTGCATAGGTATGTTATGGTGGATTCTAATATTAAAATCATGTAGTAGTAAACATTTAATTACATCCTGATATAGTGTTTTTGCCTGCTGTAAACAGGCGAGCTCTTAGTTATATGGTTTTCCTCCTTAGTAGTTTAGTAGTATAGTATTTGTCATTACATTAATAATTCAGTTCTAGGGAGTAGTTTAGTATAATATTTGTCTTTACATAAATTAATTCAGTTCTACGGCTTCTTTAAATTGTTTGCGTTTAGCTGAACTCTACGTACTGGCCGGAGTTGGCCAAGATGTTAGTGCAGTCTGAAGGGAAAAAGGATGTGGAATGCTACCCAAGTTGTGCAAAAACTGGGAACTATATCGTTGCAAGTAATATTGATGTTTTATTTTATTTTGCAGACTTACTAACGCTCAATTTGTTCTATGCAGGGGATCCTCGGTAATGACCTCCTGGTACAAAAGCTAATTATTACCAATTCATGGAAATTTAAGTTTCAAGCATTAAAATTGCAGGAAGAGGTTACCAATTTTTTTTTTTCCTTCTTTTTGTGTAGATTACTGATTTTTTGCCTCACTTTATGCTATGTACAGTTGAGGAATTAGATCGTCAACCTTTTTTCAATCAGGGTTCCAATTCATGTAAGGTGCATGCATTACAACTAGATTCTCATTTTATGCACCCATATCAAATATTCCGAGCTGTAAAAATAAGATCTTATGATTTAAGATTATCCCCGAATCTGTTGTAAATCGAATTAACTTATTTTACAGAGCTTCTGTACAGAATTAATCATATAGTGCGGGTGTATATTAAATATTATTTTCCATACAGATATTAACGCCACAACAAATAAATGCTATAAATGATGGTATAGTGTTTCACCAATTACTTCGAGCAATGATAGGCCAAAGATGTAAATTTAATTAGCGTATCAATAACAGTCTGCACTACTCCGATAATTATACTATCACGCACAATGATACGTGAACAATATAGATATTTTTGGCGTAAGTAGTCAAATTATACTAGATTCTTCATTATGACAACCGTGTTCTTAGTCCATGGAATGTTTTCAATGCTAACAATTAGTGGTTACTCGGTGGATACAGGATGTTGTCGTATCTTTCAAAGTACAGGCTTTGAATCCTTTCTTATAGCTCAATTATCCAGTACAGCCAAAGGCCTGATGAAGTTGGTATGTGATAGCATTGTCCTTCAATTCGGTAATTGTCCTCCAAAATTTAAGATCCATTCTATTTATTTATATGTGAAAATATTGGTCCAGCTCAAAATTATGTAAGAATGGTATGTTTCATGGTTCCCAGGTCTTTGTCGATTAACTCTTTCTCAACGAAGTAATGTGTTTAAGATTTTTCTGTTGTCCATGCGGTAGTTTCTCTCTTATCTATCAATTTAATATTGTATAAATTACTCACATATAGAATCCTAGAAGTATTTCACATGTAGTAATTCTTTGGTACTATAAGACCTAATGCCTCTAGATGACGCTGTCTAAAATACTGGAACATGAACAATTAGCTCTGAAAAACTAGAAATTTCTACATGGTTGTTGTAAACATCCGGGGCACAGTTCAAAAATTAATAATACTTTTCCATCTGTTAGCTGATTAACTGAAGAGCAGGAACTGATAGAATCTCCAACCAGTCCACAACTGGCAACACGATCACACAGCCAGCAGGAACAACTACGGGAATGTACTGACAAGTTCAAGGGTAAGTCTCATGTATTATGCCTTTTTTGTGTTTCTCTCTTTTCCTTGCTGGCTGTAACATTGACTGTAAATTTGTAAATATGACTAATCAATAATCTAAGAAGATCTAATATTATCAGTCCTCCAAGTTACCCCCCAACGAAATCATACTGCATCAGATTAGTGTAATGTGAATATAACCTTTTGATGAAACAATCGTGGTTATCTGATTTAATGCTTTTAAAATTAGAGGTATACATGTGCATTCAACATTTAAGCTTTTTCGAACATAGACATACATGAATTAACTCAAAGTATGTATATATACTTTCATATAGATAAATTAAATTTAAAATGCAAAACTTCAAATTGGGATTCGCATTATAAGTTCTATTACACTGTTTTGTTAATATTGAGTATTAAAAAATAGCCCGTGCGGATGCACGGGTTGAAGGCTAGTTGTTAAAGTTTGGATTGGGAAATAGGTGCGACGTAACTAGTTGCGAATTTTAATTCCCCTCCGAACGAGAGCCAATTCACACGTCCGCTCCAACAAAAAATACATCAGGGAAAAAAAAAATTAAAATAATACGTCGGTGGTTTCCGGGTTGGATCCACACTCGGTTCCACGCCCGCCAAGCAAAAACCAAGTAACCAACGCAGTCCTTACCGGGCGCGATCGAGCCGAACTGGAAACCCTCCACCTATATATTCTGGAGACCCGGCTCCCCTCACCGTATAAATCCATCTCTCTCCTCGCGACCACCCCGACGAACCAAACCCTAACCCGCACCCTGATCCGCCGCCGCCATCACCACCCAAGCCTCTACCCACCCGTCCCATTCGCTTCCCTCCCACCACCTCCCTCCTCCGCATAAAGCCTGCCCCGTTCGAAAATCTTGCCTCCAGATCCGCACCGGGAGGAATCCTGCGGCGTCTCTTGGACCGCCAGATCGGATGGCTGCCGCGGCGGTGGACCCGATGGTGCTTGGGCTGGGGACGAGCGGAGGCGCGAGTAGCAGCCTAGTGGTGGGAGGTGGTGCTGGGAGATCAGGAGGGGGTGCTGTGATGGAAGGGGCGCAGCCGGTGGATCTTATCAGGCACCCCTCCGGCATCGTCCCCGTCCTCCAGTGAGTCCCCGCCGCCGAATCCCCACCCGAGATGACGATGGCGTGTGTCTAACCTGTGAATGAAACCTAAATGCCACGTCTAATTTGAACGGGGTTCGTAGATCTTGACCGTCTGGGGATGGGGAATCGCGCCTTGTGTATTCTAATCTAGAGGCAGGCTTGCTGCCTGTTCTTGGTTTTGGGTATTACAGTTTGCGTGATTTAGCTAGGGCTAGATGTCTTGTTTTCTTGCTAGATGATCTGATCCTAATGCGCGCAGCATCTGGACAATTCTTTTATATCTTTTCTTGGGCCAAATGTATGACGCGCTATTTGTAGTTGAGGAATGTTATGTACAATGGTAATTTTCTTGAAGAAAATACCAAGAGGACTAACAGGGTAGGAATTTACAAAACAGTGTGTTGTACCAATGGAGCAGTGCACGATTAATCGGCTTGTTGCAAGAGTTTATATATGTGGGTTATTGCAACAACCTACTTTTATAATTATTACAGAGAATAGAAGTGCAACTGAGCTTGAGTGCTATTGCAGTACCTTTGTATCTACGTACATAATAATGAGATTATTACCCCAGTTCAAAATGTTGAGTTCTGATCAAGTTGGCTTGATGATTCAGGAACATTGTGTCAACAGTTAATCTGGACTGCAGGTTGGATCTAAAACAAATTGCCTTACAGGCTCGGAATGCAGAGTACAACCCAAAGGTGTCATGTCCCTGCTGATGCTTTCCCCGTGCATTATATGTTAGACATGCATTTTATGAACTGCATTAACTCTATCATCTGTCTTATCTGACAGCGTTTTGCTGCGGTTATCATGAGGATAAGGGACCCAAAGACAACAGCACTGATATTTGCTTCAGGAAAGATGGTGTGCACTGGAGCAAAGAGTGAAGAACATTCAAAGCTTGCTGCCAGGAAGGTAAGAACCATAATCATATTATGTGTGTTCATCGTGCATGCAGAATTTTTTGGTTGATCCTGGTTTCAGCTTTTGCTGAATTTTATATAACATCTTTTATCTGATTATTTGCTATCGCAGTACGCACGAATTGTCCAAAAGCTTGGCTTCCCAGCTACATTCAAGGTAGTGCTTCTTATACCACTTGCATTTGTTAAGCATGTTGTTACTGTTTTTTCTAATATCTTGACACAATTGCTTGTGGTGATAATTAGGATTTCAAGATCCAGAACATTGTTGCCTCATGTGATGTCAAATTCCCTATCCGTCTTGAGGGCCTCGCTTATTCCCATGGTGCCTTCTCCAGTGTAAGTTGATTATTCAACTTAAATTCAAATGCCTCCAGTGTGCTCTGTAAGCAGTTATCTTCTTTTGCACACAGTAATCTTGAATTCTCTGTACATATATATAGATTTACCATATATAGCTCAATGGCCAACTTTTATTGCCAAGCATGTTTTGCTCTCATTTTGCCCCAGGCTTTGTGGCATGTACATGCTAATTTTGCTAACCTGGTGCTTGCTTGGTATCAACAGTATGAGCCGGAGCTCTTTCCTGGGCTGATTTACCGTATGAAGCAGCCAAAGATCGTCCTCCTCGTATTTGTCTCTGGCAAGATTGTTCTCACTGGAGCCAAGGTGCGTGATGAGATATATTCTGCCTTTGAGAACATATACCCGGTGCTAACCGAGTACAGGAAATCTCAGCAATGGTAAGTCTGCCGTTATTCCTTCTTTCGCATTGCAGTAGCAAGTAATTTTTTCTGGCATGACATTAACTATTGATTCTTGTGGTCTCAACAGATGGGTGGGTCGTCAATCTGCCAAAGCGAGAGATCCCTGCTGCTTCTGTACATAGAACAACTGAAAAGCTCTGACTGCCAATTTTTCAGACGTCATCCACGTCTCTTTTTCCCTTGTTCTGCTGAACGACTAGGTTTAGAGTGCAAGTATGCGGAGGAAAAAAACCATGTTAACTATCTGGGCAAAGGATTCTTTGATAACTGAGTGCTGACATGCAACTACGGCATGGTCATCTGTAGATACTTGACTAATTCTGCTGTACTGTTCGGTCATAAGATCGTGAGGACTAAAAACGATGAAAAAAAAATGTTTTGCGGTAAACTTAATTCTGTGTGTGCTTTACTTCGTGATGTTCAGAAAGGTTTATCCTGATGGAGCAGGATTCGTGTAATATATTGGAAAAAATAGGAACTCTTGAAAGTGGATTCTGGTAACAATGAGCAGGACCGATCTGTTATTGCGGTAAACGGAAATGTAATTTATTTAAACTGTCATCGTAAACTGAAGGGGTGAATGTAACCTCAATGCTTGAGGCGGTGGCAGGCACAACAGCAGCGGTGACGTTTTTACTAGGTGTGGAGCCACCTGCATTTTCGCTGTGGCATGGCACGGCGTTTTGCAGCCCCGGTAACAGTTAGAGCTGATACCAAGTACCATTCAGCATTCCCTTCTCCATTCTGAGCCCTTAGGCCACTGACTCTTCAGACGTGCATCTTCCAGCCCTTAGACTGAAGCTGATTTGAAATAACTTTTCATTTATGATCGAAACAAAACACTAGCCAGGTAAGTAGGCGAAACCATTTCAATAACCAACACTTACACTGGATCTATATAGTTCGGTTCTTTGCGTAATCCAGAAATGCGCAGAGCAAAGCGATGTATGCTCTGTAGGCCTGTGCAACAACATACTACTAACAATTTTGCGGAATCCAGAAATGAGCAGTGCGAAAAGATTTTCTGCAGATTAGCTCGCAAATCGAACCAGGTTCTCTTCTCTTGTTCACCCTGAATTTTGCACCCACAAATTACAGCGGCCGTCCGATTTTCCTTATGAATCTTAGCACGGGAGCTGTTAAATTCTCTTGATCGGGAATTCAAAATACAATGGCATTCAGCCAGTAAAATGCAAAACCAAACAAAATTACAAGGGCAAGTAGATGCTTAGACGGAAGGCTCGAAATGAGCCCGGCTTTGAATTAACGAATCCAACAACCGGCTAGCAGTTACAACTTACAAGGACCCGCTGGCGAAACCAGCTAGAGCACACACGCACACCACACACACACACTCCTCACAAGCAACAGAGTACCACAAAGGAGAAAAACCAAGCAACTAAAAGAAGCACAAACTAAAAGAGGTAGCTTGATCCAAGAGAGGCGCCTGGACTTCTGTTGCACGGAGACGACGTCGGAGATAACAAAACCAACAGACCTCCACTGCACCAACAACACCACCACCAAGGACACATCGTCGGGGAAGGGGACTAGCAGTGATTGGGAATCTAAAGACAGGGGCTTGCAACAACGCCTCCAACAAGGTGAACGGTATTCAAAGACGTCGTCGTTGCCGGCAGAGACAAGTCCTGCAAAGCTTTCACCAAAACCCCACGGCACCAACCCTAGATCATGACCTTGTCGCAGCCCACACATCCAACACTCGCCAGGGCATAAGGAAGAAAAACACCGGCATCAGCCGTGGCTTGACGCCGGCCAGAAAAAGCCCCCAAGGGCTCTGGACGGCCACCAAGACCAGGGGAAACGATGAGGACGACAAGGATTTCAGCCCGGATCAAATGTGGGGGTAATTACTTGCACAATGGTATATGGTGCTATGCAAAGATAGGTTGTTCTGGATCTTCAAATCCTTATCATCACCAAATCCTTATTATCACCACAAGGAATGGAAGTCCCACTCATGTCAGCATCATGGCCTCTGTCCCGATCTACTAATCTGATATTCTGCTCTTAAGGTGATTAAATACTTGTGGAACTTTACGTGTATGGTTTGGTAACAACACTGGAGGAAAGATCTACAGTTTTACACAAAATACTTCGACAATGCTTGCCCTTTAGGACTGCATGGAAATCAACAATCCATGTGCCGGAATAGTAGTTTACTCGTACTTTGTTACATTTCTCTCTCTTGTTGGGTTTCATATCTAGCCTATCCCAACTTGCTTAGGACAAAAGACTTAGAGCATCTCCACCGGGGGCCTCCAATTGACCCTCCAAAGGCCCAATGAGGTCCGGACGCCAAAATCAGCCACCAGCGACACCCCAAAGGGTCGGGCCGAGCGAAATCGTGTCCGGCACCCCCGAAAGGGACCTCTCGGGGGTGCCGGACATGGGGTGGACATGGCCTCTGACAGGCGTGGCCCGCCCGTCATACACACAGAGTCGGCGCCCGTGCTAATTAGGGCTGTGCAGGAGGCCGTTCCGCCCGATTAATGGCGAGGCAACGAGACGGCGGCACGCCTGTCAGCACGCGTCACAATAACGCCGCGCCTGTTCCATGGCGCAGACGGAAGCGACGCCTTGAGCGCCGTCCACGCGTTGACGTCGCTGCGGCTGCCAGCGGCGGCGCTCTGCACACGCGTCGTCGGCGTCAATGCGTGGCTAGGCGAACCGGTGGATATGCGTTAATGCAGGCCACCCAACCCCGCTCCTCCGGCCGCCTTTAAAACGCGGTGCGTCGCGGCCCTTCTCTTCCCACACCACAGCAAACCACTTCTTGTCCCCTCTCCCAACTCGCCACCGGCAGATCGGCCGCCAAGCATGGCGGGCAGCCGCGAGACGCCGGAGGAGCGCGAGTTTCGGCGTCATCGCGACTTCCTCTTGGCGGAACGTGCTCGTCGCTGCAACGAGCACCGCGGCCAGCAACGCCGCCGCCCCAACGAGGAGGCGGAGATGGCCAAGACGTATCAACGCGAGCTGTGGCGCGAGGAGGCAGCCAACGCTCCTCCGTACGTGGTGTCGCTGGAGACCGCACGGTTGTGCAGCCGCCACAGCGTGCCGGTGGACGACGACGCCACCCTACCCGAAGGGTGGACGAGGAACGCCGTCAACGTGCCGGTGGCTCCGCGGCTCAGCGGGCAGGAGCGCATCGACTTCATCATGCGGAAGTGACATGAGATGCCGTACGAGCAGAAACTCGACCCCAAGTACTCCATCTGCGCGCCCTACTGGCACGCCGTGGTGGACGCAGAGTACGAGGCGCGCCGTGCCGGCCTCTTCCTCCCTACTGGCGCGCGGGAGCCAACGCCGGAGTTGTCTGCATCGGACGATGACGACGCCGCCGCCGACGACCCCGAGCTGCCCGATCTCCACTTACCAACGGCAGGCGCATCTTGGTCAGCATCGTCGCCGTCACCGGAGAAGGGGGCGCCAGCTGAAGCCGGCGAGGCTTCCCATCAGGTGCGCCGCCGGTAGATCAAATCCCACCACGCGCCGGCCGCGGAACCAGAAGCCTCAGCCACGACCGAGGCTACGTTTCTAAAGGCCGTAGCCGACGGCAATAGCGGATGAAACATCCGGCGCCGGATCATCGAGGCATGCAAGTCTGTTGATGATTCTGGCGCTGGTTCGCATCTTCTTCGCTGGCGCTACGCCGTGGAAGCGGCATCTTCATCGACGCCGGCGCCTGTAGTGGTTGGCTAGACGATGTAGCGTGTAGCCGGTAACTGCGTAGTTTAGGTTTAGTTTGTTAAATCTCGTTTAGATTTCAAATTGTAAGTTTATTAATTCTCGTTTAAATTCCGCCGGAATTGTTTAATTTACGATTTTTTTTTAAAAAAGTTTGGCGTGCTTGTTTGGGGTACGCCGCTGTGGGCTGCACCCCCCAATTGGCCAGACATGTGTCCGGCACCCCCCCAATTGGGCCTCAATTGGGTGGTGCCGGACACCGATTTGGAGGCCCTTGGTGGAGATGCTCTTAGTTGTTGTTGTTGGTGTTGTTTACTTAAGTGTTGTTCTAATACTGATGTTAACTCACATAGTATTACTTGTTAGATGAATAGAGGAATGAATCCTACGAAAATGCTAAATTATTTAAAGAAAAAGTAAATATATCACATGTTAGGAAAATCCAAAAAAGAGAGTTTAAATTAGGTGATGAAGTGTTATTGTTCAATTATTGTTTCAAGCTTTCAGCACGAGTTTTTTGCAAAATAATATTGAGAATGGAAATACTAACTAATTATAACATTGTAATTTCTAAAATGACTATGATACTTCATTCCAGACATGATAAACAATTTAGTTTCATTTACGCAGGCTTCAAATACTTCCTCACGGCTGTGGAGTATTTATGCAGTATTGCCAATGAAGATATTTAGCACTAACGTACTAGTAAATAATTTTGGTTCTTTATATATGTGATTATGTATTCATAGTGGCATGCCAAGTAAGCAATTAAAAAGTGGCATCCATCGTTACCCAAATATATCATCAGAATGTTTTTTATGTATTATTTTACTAGGTCGAGAACATGAATACCGGCTTATATGTATTATTTTACTAGAGCATGAAAGATGGCATTCATGCAAGTAAAATTTAGAATGTTTTGTCATACAAATAAACTAGTCCAGATTCCAGTGGGGAAGTAATACACTTACAAAATGTTACTCGCTGTTGAAATGGACTGCTTTATAGAATGTAAAAGAGCACAAAAAAACACCACATACAAATAGCTAAGCACACACTAAACATTACCTTCTTATGCCTTCAGTTGTACATTCTTTTTCTTGCATTTAACTAACAAAAATTAACTGAATGCGTCATCATTTATTATTGTTCTCTGAAGATGAGCTCTTGAATGTTTGCATCATGGCTTGCAGCACTGTATGAAACATGCACTGAATTTGGACTCCCTTTGTCTTGTGTAATCGTGTAGATCAATGATCAGCCAGCCAGTCGCTATCAACAGTTGGTACCTACTCATTCAAAAAAAGGGTCAGCAGATGCTCCTTTGTGGATGATATTTTTGCTTAAAAAACACTCACTCAAATAAACTTGTCCAGTATGGCAGACCCGTTGCGGCATTACTGTCGCAGTCTAATCACATTCCAAATACCTCGCAGGCAAAAGGACTAGATAGATATCTCCAAACCCGAGCTCTAAGTTATCGGCTTAAGGAGTTACTTGTTCTGTAACAAGAAACACTGCATATCCAACCTGGTATGCGACCTTGTTCTCTGCTGATCCTTCGACAAAGATAAGAAATAAAACTGAAGAGCATCATTCTGGTCAGAAGAAAAAAGGCATAAAACACAAATGACTAAATAGGGATGAAGAATTTGTTCAAGAGTAAGAGATAGGAGACCAGGATGAGAATATAACGTCATGCTTTAATGCTCTTTAGTCTCTATTCCACAGTTGAAAGTATCCTTCTTTGAAGAGGCAGCTCAGGCAGGGAATCAATTTATTACTCCAGTCATAAATCGTACAAGTTAAGGCTGGCCTCATAAAACTCACAAATATCTTGGGTAATTTTTTTTAGTCTTCTTGCAATTAAGAAACACTGCTTGAATAAAACGGAAACAACACCCCAAAATCTTATACAGTACAGGAACAAGTAATGATACAAAATATAACGTTCATAGATGATACACAAACAGCCTGGCAGGCTTCAGTGATCATGAAGCAACCACCATGCTGAAATTTCATTCTGCTGGTACTAAATTCCAGCTAAAGGTATAATCAGAAAATGTGTCTGATCCTAGACCACCAGTCAGTGAATTTTGGTCAGCTAACGAGTTACACCAATGTATGGTTAATTGATTACTTAGGTACTCTGCAATTGACAAAAGGCACATATACTGCTCATAAGTCACAATCGAAGCCACTAAGGCCCTTAAGATCTACGAAAATGTAAATAGAAGGCTAAAAGCTAAATGTACATTTTTTTATTACAACTCTGAAGCTTAGCAAAACATACTCAGCGAGCAGTATCGAGGGTGACTCAGGTAATTGTCCATTTAATCATTTATAGTTTTAGACAAGCAGACAACTATGTGATGCCATGTGTATCCGATTTCCTTACAATGATGCTAATGAAAGATGCGAATGTAAAAAATATAACATGATATGTGCCACTAGAATTGCACAACAAAAGCGGGACAATCTCAATCGATGCTGATTGGTCAGACAAGCGACGAGTTATCCCTCCACCAAGTGAAGCATTATAGTTGGTTTAGTATTTCTTTTAATGTGTGCAATCTTCCAGTAGGGATATTTGGTTGTTGCAAGTCATTATCCTAATTAATGGACTTACTGATATTCCACGACAAGTGCAACAACTGGCAAGAGAATGATAGTTAGGATGACTCCAACGGGGCGACGCATCGAGTCCGCGCGCCTCCGTCCCTGTCCGCTGGAGCCAAAAACACGGCCCAACGGGGCGACGCAAACAGACCGCGGTCCGTTTTTTCGGTCCGCCGCGACGCATTCCTGGCCCAAATTTGGGCCACCGATGCGTCGGCGCGGACGCGCGGTGGACTGAAAACGCGTCCGCGCGGCCACGCCTCGTGTCCTCCCGACCCCACCTGTCAGCAACAAGGCGCGGTCAGCCTCCCCTGGCCCAGTCCTTTTTAATGCCAGGGGATAGGGACGGCCAGCCCCCACTCCACTGCCCACTCACCCTCTCCGGCGACCAAACCCTAGCCTCGCCGCAAACCCTAGCCACCTCGCTCGCCGCGATGCCGCTCCGATGGCCGGGGCTCGGCAAGGCCAAGAACGACGGTGAGGCGGGGTCCTCCTCTGGCCGCCGCCGCCGGCGCTTCCGCGCTCCCTCCCTGACGCCACCATCTTCTCCGGAGCCGGTCCCCGCCGTCTTCGAGCTCGCGCCGCCGGGCGCCGAGATGCGCAACCGCGTCTACGTGCGCAAGGAGGATTGCCAGTGGTACTGGGACCCCGCAACCCCGCTGCCGTGGCCAGATGTCAAGCTCCCCGAGCATTGGCACCTGAACTCGCAGCGGATCCCGGTGCCTCCGATTCCGACCAACAAGCGGGCACGGGATCTGGAGGTTGAGCGCCGCCGCCGCCGCCTCCCGGCCGAGCTCCTCAACAATCCCGCCTACGCGGCGAGGTCCAGCAACTGGGCGGAGTGGTTCCGCGACCAGCACGACCTGCGGCGGCAGGCCCTCTATACGCGGGCTCCGACGCCGCCATCTGGGCTTTGGTCACCGCCACCGCACACACGGCGGCGGGACGCACCACCAGTGCCGCGCGCGCTGCGGATTGGGTCTGCGCCGCCGCAGGAAGTGAAGATGGAGGTGGATCCCGAGGACGCCGAGCTCGAGGCCGCGAAGGAGGCCTCACGCAAGCAGATGGCCGAGGACGAGACCAAGCGCTGGGCCATTGTCCTCGCCGACGTCGCCCGGGAGCAGGAGGCGGCCCTGCATGCGCAGCAGGCGGCAGTCCTGGAGGAACCGCAGCCATGGTGGCAGGCCATGGACGTGGACTTGCCACCGGCGCCTCCGCTACCAGAAGGCCTGCTAGGGCAGCGCTGGGTCTTCAATGGCGGGGACTGGGAGGTCCCAGAGCAGGCGCATGAGCAGGTGCAGGAGCAGCCGCCGGCCGTCGTCCCACCGCGAGGCGGACCACCGGCGTACCTCTGGAAGCAGCCGGACTATGTCATCCTCGATGGGGATGACGAAGAGGAGTAGAAGCCCGCGAAGGGCAAATATTCTAGTTTTTATATTTTTGTTTTAAAAATATTATGTAAAAAGGCCGTTTGTGGCCCACCCCCTATATAAATGAAAAGGCCCATATATGGCCTATTTATCTAAAAAAAAATTGTCGGGCGGACTCAATGCGTCGGGCCGTTGGGCGCACTGCCACCAACGACGGACAGGGGCGGACTGGGCCTGTTCGTTTGTCGACGCAAACGGATAAAACGCGGACCAAACACGCGTTCGTTTGCATCGGCCCGTTGAAGTCATCCTTAGTCATCAAAAAGTTTCTCTAGTGTGTATATATGGCGTATGGCAGGGCAAAATGCTTACCTACTCCTCTGCAGATCATCGTACTGAAGTGTGGACATTCCAGTCGATATAATTATCATCCTCCAAGGACAACACTGCCGCCAGTCTGGCTCCCTCAAACACGCAGTCGGTGACACAAAATTCCGAAGAGAAGCTGTCCTCTTTTTTTTTTTTTTTTTTTTGATTTTTCATACTTGTATTCATACGAAAAAGGTTGCCTTACACATCGAAATACAAGCAAAGAAAGAACAGAGAAGAAACCAAGAACAGCGAAGGCACACTCCATCTTCAACCTCCAGGTCGCCCGGCGCGCCGTCCCTCCACCGTCGAAGACGCCGAAGAAGCCAGCAACCAGGAAACCCGCCGCGGGAGCAGAAGAGCTCCTAGCCCGAAGGCGTTGACGAGCCGCAGTAGCCACCAACTCCGTGGAGCTGGATCTGAAGCCGACGAAGTCCTCTTTCCAGCATGGCAAATGGCATGGATATGTCCTATTATGACAATTACAAATGCATAGATCCGAACCTCAAGCCTCATAGGCAATCAGTCAGACAAGTGGCGGGCACATCAAACAAGCCCTGCTCACCATCGTAAGATTGTTCTCCACCCAGGTAAAAGTAAAAAACATCTCACGCATTTTACCATGGAATTCTAACCCAACTCCAGCGAGCAAACTTCCATTTTTCTTTTCTTTCAGAAACCTATCTTTGTCACCCTGGGGAGCACAATTCCATCTGAATAACCTATCTTAGTGACCCCGGTGTATAATTCTTCACCAGCATCACCACGTAACTATCTTTGAAGGGGATGTTGGTACTAATCCAACATGGGGTCCATGGAATTGTGCTACCTTACACCCAGGAGACGATAAATCATGCGAAAAAGGAGGCGGCTCCAAGTCACCGTTTTTTGAATTGGACAAAACAAATATCTTGCCGTATAATTTCAAAAAAAAAAATCTTGCCGTATAGAGATACTGATGAGGGGTTGGTGACCCGGGTGTTGATCGAAGACTGCTGGTGGTTGTCCACGTCGCCTCCCAGCCCCCCCTGCCCACGCATCCACTCAAAAGAGTGGTCTGGGATGATGACATTGACGCGGATCTGGAACAAAAAATCCAAGCAAATCCGCGTCGGCGTCAGGCTATAGCAGGGCTCCTGCGAGGATCGCAACAGCCGTCTCCCTAGTAGGGGATAAATAAGATAATGCGGTAGTCTCGGTCATCGGTGGCAGGAGGATGCGAAGAAAATGTTGCAGATCGTGCATCGAATTAGACATGGAGGGCAGAAGAGCGAGGCGAGGTGAGACCTGCTAAATCCTTGGGCCGGACGCTACCAGGCAACCTCGTCGTCGTCTTGGTCGTCTCACGTCGCGCGGGCAGTTAAATGGGTGTCCGGAGATGAAGGTGCCTTCGCCCTTCCTCGCGAAGTGGAGTGCCAAGATTCACAAAAGGCAGAGAAGCAAATTCGATTTGGAATAGTCAAATAGAGCCACACAGTCACAGAGCGACAGAGAGAGAGAGAGGGGACCAATGCACTTCTCTTGACCAACAAGACTTTTTATTTATTTATAAAATGGAGGTTGAAACCCCGATCTCCGATCCAAAAACCTTTCTTTGCCCTTATCACGAATAGCTATTTGCAATCTTCATCACAAAACAAAGAGAGAAAGATGGATGCTCGACCAGACGACCACGGTGGAGCTGTCTCCCAATTGCACCGGTTCATAAATACATTATGTGCGCTTCTTTGGGTTGGCAATCTCTCTTTGCCACGGTTAGTAGCGGCTTCGGCGATCTCCCTTCTCTGCCACAAGCAGTTGGTTCTCTCTTTTCTTCGTGTCAATACATCCCTTGGCCCTGCTAGAAGACCGCGACCAAGTTGTTGGCCCCGTGCCTGCTCCGGACATCAGTGAGGGGGTGAGTTTAGTAGTCTGGTTTTTTTTTTTTTTGAGGGTTACAAGTCGCCACTCTATTACTGAATCAAAGACATGGGAATGCAAAGATCGTCTGGGGTTTGACCCAACCAGACGTGGCGACCAGATGCATGGTAGACCGAAGCTCGGGCTAAGCTGTGTGCCTCCATGTTCGACGTCCTCCGCTCATGTGCAAAGGAGATTGCTGCGAAGTCACATGTTCTGGATTTGATTTCATGTACCACAGTACTGAACTTGCCCATGTAGCGTCCTTCCAGACTGTTGATAACTTCAAGGCAATCAGATGCCACTCTCACTCTTGAGACGTGAAGATCTAAGGCGAGAGCCAAAGCCTCCCGGCATGCTATTGCCTCAAGAACTGCAGGATCGCTGATTCCTTCAACCACCACTGCCTAGGCTCCCAGGTAGTCGCCATTAGAGGCGTGGCAAACTGCAGCCACCGCCCCTTTCTTACCAGTTTTCTTTACAGCAGCGTCTACATTAATCTTCACAAAACCTGGTGGAGGTGCGATCCACTTCTTCTCCAAACTGGTTGGTGGTTTCGGTGAGGATTTACTCTTCCTTGCTGGAACTTGCTGCAGATCACGCAAGAAAGACTCCACAAACAGATATGTGGATAAAGCACTCTGAAAAATTCCTTCATGAATGGCTTTCCTCCTCGCGAACCAGATTGCCCATAAAGTAACTAGGCATCTAGTCAGCTCCTCATGTTTTAGGGAGTGGATCATCACAAAAAGCCATTGTTTCGGATCATTTTCCCTAGTACGCTCCATGTGTTCCGTGATAGTATCCGGCATCAACGCCCAAATGCTACGGCTCATAGGACACTCGAGGAGGGAGTGACGCCATGAGTCAGTAGCTCCACAGAGAGTACAGGAACAGTCAAGGGCCATATTGCGACGGTGTCTGACGTCATCCGTCGGGATGGAGTGCTTTGCTAACCTCCAGAGAATGACCTTGAGTTTCGACGGAATTTGGATCTTCCACAGCGCAGTCCAGTCCCTCTCCTCTCTCGCCTGGTTCGACCCTGATGCTGAACCATACAGCCATGCGTCTCGCCGTCTTTTAGTACTGACCACCATGCGGTAGGCTGATCGTACAGAGAAGACCCCTGTGCGTTCATGATGCCATGCCCAATAGTCATCCTGTCTTGCTGTACCCAAAGGGATCGAAGTGATAACTTCTATGTCCATGGGTAGAAAGAACTCAGCTAGCCTGTTTAAATTCCATGTAGCCGACATCGGATCAATAAACTCCGACACTAATGTTGGAGGATTCGCTTTCTTGCATGGGATTGGCCGCTTTGTCGTGTCACGAGGAAGCCAGTTGTCATTCCAGGCATTGGTCGCTTCTCCCATCCCAATTCGGCGTATCAAACCTTGCTGGAGTATCTCCCTTCCCTTCATTAGCGAACGCCAAATTTGGGATGGATGCGAACCCACCTGAGCCTCAAGAAAGTCGCAGTTAGGATAGTATATCGCCTTCAGCATCCTTGAGCTCAGCGTTTCCGGGTTTTGAAGAACCCTACATGCCTGTCTTGCGAGTAGTGCTAGGTTGAATAATTCAATATCGCGGAAGCCCATCCCCCAGCAAACTTGGGCGTCGACATCTCTTCCCCAGACACCCAACATGTTTTCCTCTTCCCATCACGACTTCCCCACCAGAAATTTCTAAGGAGGCCGTTGATGTGATTACAAAGACCTCTCGGTAGTTTGAAGCATGACATTGAATAAGTAGGGATTGCCTGGGCCACTGATTTTATGAGAATTTCCTTCCCCCTACCGAGAGTAGTTTTTCTAGCCAACCCTGTACATGTTTCCAGACTCGGTCTCTCAAATATTTGAAAGCCCCATTCGCTGAACGTCCCACATCAGCTGGCATGCCAAGGTATTTGTCGCTGATAGACTCCTTGTGGACGTTGAGAATGTTCTTCATAGTTGTCCTTGTCGATTCTGGACATCCCTTGCTAAAGAACACCGATGATTTGTCGAGGTTTATACGCTGACCTGACGCTTGACAATAAATATCAAGCACCCCTGCCACTTCTCCCGCTCCTTCAGTACTCGCTTTCACAAACAGCAGGCTATTATCTGCGAATAGTAGGTGGTTAACTGTCGGGGCAGAGCTCGCCACTTTTAGACCTTGTAAGCACGATGATGGAACAACACTTCTAGATTTCAACAGGCACGAGAGGCCCTTTGCTGCTAGCAAAAACAAATATGGGGATATGGGATCTCCTTATCTGATACCCCGCTTTGGTTTAAATACCTCTGTCGGTGTACCATTGAATAAAACTGAGAATGACACCGAAGAGACCATCCTCATCACCAGATCAACCCACGCAGGATGGAAACCAATCTTCAGCATCACAGCTTGGAGATATGTCCATTCGACCCTGTCATAGGCTTTCCTCATGTCCAGCTTAAGCGCATAGTGTTGATGTTTCTTTGCTTTGTTTCTCTTCATAAAGTGCAGGCATTCATAAGCTGTAATAATATTATCAGTAATGAGTCTCCCAGGTACAAATGCCGATTGCCCCTGCGAGATAATCTCCGGCAAAACCTTCTTCAACCTGTTAGCAAGAACTTTCGAAGCAATTTTATAAATCACATTGAAAAGGCTGATTGGTCGAAACTGACCTAGTTCTGTTGGGTTTGCCACCTTCGGTATGAGAACAATGAAGGTGTCATTTATTTCCTCCGGATTATCAACACCCTGTAGTATGCGTAAGACAACGTTTGTTACCTCCCCTCCACATAACTCCCAATTGCGTTGGAAGAAATGTGCTGGAAAACCATCTGGGCCAGGCGCCTTGGTAGGAAACATTTGGTATAGTGCTGCTTTAACTTCGTCCTCTTTGTACGATGCCATGATTTTCTCGTTCATCATGTCTGTGACTTTCCTTGGAATAGTATTAAGAACCTCTTCCATTCCGCTGTCCCCTCTGAAGAATACAAAGTGTTGTAAAATTCCGAGCCAAAACACTAAGCTCCTGCGGGTCATCGGTGAATACACCATCCGGCTTTTGCAACCTTGAAATCTTATTTTTCTTCTTTCTCTTGCTAGCTCGGAGGTGGAAAAAAATGTGTTCTTGTCGCCTTCCGACAACCATTGCACACGGGATCTTTGTCGCCACATCACTTCCTCCCGATGATTTAATTCAGCGATAGGTTCACAAACTTTGATCTCAACATGGCTTGGACCTACGCGATCGGGCGCAGCCCGCAAGTGTTCCAACTCCGTTTTAAGCTGACGGAGAGTTTTCCGAACATTGCCAAATGTGTTCGTGTTCCAGCTCTGGAGGCTATCCGAAACTGATGAGATCTTTGTCTTTACCTCCCTCGTACTTGAGCTGTGTCCTCTATCTCTCCATTCCTCCTTGAGAAACGGATCAAAAGCCTCATGCTCCTCCCACATGACTCGTAACGAAAAGGTCGTCGTTCCGGCGGACAGTTCCATCACGTGGATGCAACCTCAATAGAATCGGTGAGTGGTCCTATGTAACTACAGTAGGTGTTCCAACACTGCTAAAGGATACCTCACACTCCAGCTAGGTGACGCTAGGGCCCGATCCAGCCGAGTGCGGAAATAGGTACCTCCGACCACCTTCTTCTCGAAAGTCCATGCTAGCCCTTTGTACCCAAGATCTGCTAGCCCACAGACGTCGACAGTTTCTCGAAAGGCTGCAATTTGGGCGCTGCACCTCTCGTTCACACCGACATGTTCCTCCCTATGGAGTACTTCATTGAAGTCACCAATGCAAAGCCATGGTAGGTCTGATGATGATTTGATGAACTTCAACATGTCCCACGTCTTAAAACGCTCACGGACTTGAGCTTCTCCGTACACACACGTTAGACGCCATGGTTCCATATCAACAGAAGAAACAATAGCATCAAGATGGTACTGAGAATAAGGTAAAATATTGATATTTATTTTGTTATTCCAGAAACTACCAATTCTGCCTTTACGACCCGAACTGCTAATAGCAAAAGCTCTATCAAAACCTAGCGTTGAAGCTAGTCCTTCCACTCTAGTCTTGTGCATCTGTGTCTCCACCACACACAAAACCGAGGGGGAATGTTTCCGTGCAAAGTCACGGAGTTCACGTATCGTCGTAGCCATGCCAACTCCACGAGGATTCCATCAGAAAATACTCATTGCTCCCGGCGGTCCTCCCCGTGGAAGGCCGCCGTTCCTTTTTCATTGTGTGCAGGATTCCATGCCGTATGCATCTTCCGTTTCAGAGTTTCCATACTGAACGTCTCCTTCATCAAAGCCTTCGCCGCGGCAACCCACTTGACTTCCGGCCAGCGGTCAGTCTCCTCTCTGCCGAGAATCACATCGTGGAGTGCCTCCCCATGCAACTGGAGGTTCTTGAGCAGCTCATCCACGTCGTAGAACTCCGTTTTGTCTTCCCTCCCATCCGAGCTTTCAGCCATGGCGGTCGTTTCCTTCCTGAGTTGCTCTAATCCTCCCACCGAAAAACCAAGGCTGGGCAGCCGACCAGGGTTAGCCCCTTGCTCAGCCCGAGTAGACCAGAGGGTGTAGGGAGGAGGGAGCTTGGGATCGGAGAGTTTCTACCGGCGGAGATTAGATCACCACCGTTGTCGCCAGAGCCCTAGGAATCCTAGGTAATTCACCGTTGGCATATATCTCCCTGCGTTTAGTAGTCTGGTGTAGTGCTGGCCATCTCGTGTGCTTCGCGGGCCGGCCCAAGCCTTATGGCTAAACTCAGGACTTAAGTTGTTCCTTGAGCCTTCCTCATCTCCTCATGTACCTATCCTTCGATGATCCCACACTCATCGAGTCCATGACACGCCGTGTTGTGGTAAGTGCACCAAGTCTTTTCGAGTGCGCTGTCCCGGAGCTATTCAATTTCCCTGCTTATCGACTTTGGGATTTCTGGCAGATGGGGCGTCCCCAGCCGGGAAATGGTGTTTGATCACTGTTGGCTCCCCGAGCGCGGGGCAGCTTTCTTCGGCTAGTAATAGGATCACAAGTTGGCTAGTGGGCCTTCCCCGTGCTTGCTGAAGAGATCTTCGGAAGCACGTGTGCGTAGAATTTCCTCTTCGGGTCTTTTGACGGTTGGAGGCCAAGCGTTGAGTTTTTCCTAAGTTCCTCGATGACGTAGGACGTGTTCTTGTGAGTCGGCCCCATAGGGTGGCGGGGTGCGAGGTGAAACCGGTTGCTGATCTCGCGACTTTCCGGGCGAAGAGGGCACAAAGGTAGTCGTGTTTCTTCTTGGTAAAGGTCGAGCGTACTCGTGCCATTTCTTCATGTATGGATGTCCAATAGCCCCCAGGGACAACAAAGCCGTAGTTTTACGGAATCGCACCCATTAGGCACGAAGGTGAAGGGAGAACTAGCGACATGACTATGGACCGAGTGGGGGGGGGGGGGAGGTGTCATGTTGTGTCAGACTTCTATTAATCCACTGGATTCCGCCGTTCGGGGTTGTAGTGGCTTGTAGGAAGGGAATCCATGTCTAACGATGTAGCTTGCCGCGTGGCAGATGGTGATCTGCTCGACCCAGGCTCTACTTGTCAGCATGATTGGTACTGGTCATTCTCGAAGCTGAATCTCTAGGGTCCTTCCTGGTAGGGACTTGGCTACCTTGGGGCTTGTTTGGGTTGTCGTCGTCCGAGGCGTGCCAATGACTAGGATAGAAGCCCTGCACCCCAAACTCCTTAGGGGAAACCATAGTGCGAGGTGTTGGGTTGCAGAACGGAAAATTAAATTCGCTTACCATATTACGTAACAGATCAAGATCTATACTATGAAGATATGCTGCACCCCATAATACTAGATAAGGAAAACTTACTACAACCGTTGCGGAAGTTCTTGTTGTAGTCGAAGTAGATGTTGGCGAAGCCTGATGAAGTATCTCACGTGCACGCCGGGGTGAGAGATTGTTACCGATCCGTGTCATCGAGGGACTACTCGCGCAGCCCCGCTCTAGGAGTATCCACATGTACACCGTGCCAATCCATCAGGGTTTCGCCGTTCAGAGCTACTTGCAACCGACGAAAAGAGACTGCCTTGCGGCGTAGTTTAGGTGGTTGATCTAATCAAACTTGATTAGAGCAATATGAGATCAGAGAGATCTAATTCTCAACACATGAGATCTAATTAGAGAGAGAGAACACCCGTAGGTAATTGTTATATCTCAACCCATGGGGTTGGGGTTGTTTATATAGGTGGCCAAAGGGGAGGGGTGCTTGGGGGAGGGGCAAACCTGAAGGGATCGTATGGCCACCTAGAGGGGGGTGGTGGGGGGGGGGGATGAATAGGTGCTACTCCAAATTTTAATTCTTTTTTGATTAAGGCTTGACACAAAGGTAAATTCTCTAGATATGCAACTACGGTGAATTTACCTATATGACAAGTTAACCCTAAACAAGATAAGATACAAGTAATAACTAGTGAGTAAGGAATAACCGAACGGGAAGCACGCGGAGACAAGGATGTATTCCCGAGTTCCTCCTTTTGAGTAAAGTACGTCTCGTTGGAGGGGTGTGAGTTTCAAACTCAAGCGCCACAAATGGCCTCACCCTATTCTCCGATGAACCTCGCCCAAAAGCTCGGTTCATCTTCCACTATCGGAATCCTTCAAGGTGGAATCTGGAGCCCTTACAACAACTTGGGGCACAACCCACAACTAGATTGGTAGCTCCCAAGCACCACGAATCTGCTACACAAAAGTAGCAAGCAAATAAGTACAACAAGATGCCTAGGTTTTCCTAGTGGAAACCCTAGGCTCAAATCCCTCAAGTGAATGAGGGGGAAATGAAGAACGCTTCGGTGAAGTTGTAGATCCGGGCCTTCTCCTTCAACCCTCCAAGTATGAGCGAGTTTGGGTGGAGGGATTGGGAGATCTATGAGCTTTGAGCTTGCAACGATGGGGAGAAATAAATTCTGGACGAGCTACTTGGCTGGAGGTAGGTGGAGGGGTATTTATAACCCTCCCAGAAATGTAGCCGTTGCAAGCACTTTACACCGGAGACTCCAGTTCGGCAGACCGGAGACTCCGGCCTGAGAGGAACATTCCGGTCTTGAACAGGGACCGGAGATTTCGGCCAGACCGGAGACTCTGGCAACATTCCGGTCATGTTCCGGAGTGGGTATCAGTACCGCTCCGCCTTGGTGTCACAGAGCGAAATCGGCAGGGCTGGAGACTGGCCGGAAACTTTGTTGTCCTGAGTCCGGAGACTCCGGTCCAGGTGATCGGAGATTCCGGTCTGGGCAGGCCGGAGACTCCGGCCTGAAGTTTCATGCAGAGTTCTTCTTTGGTCTTTTCCCTTTCTAAGTATCAATGCTATATGAGAGTTTATCAATTAACTCCTGCATCACTTAGCAACAGATTAGAATATCACTAGTGTTGTTGCCTAACACACAAAACCAACAAGGGATATAAAGGATGCTCTTTCAATCTCCCCCTTTTTGGTGTTAGATGACAACACTAGGATTTGCAATAAAATCACCAATAAATTTTACTAGTTTCCAAAGACAACAAGAGAGACTCCCCCTAAATGTGTGCATATAAATAATTTGTATTGAAATACAAATGCACAACATTTAGATATAGAGCAACTCCTCAAATATTATGGAAACAAGATAAATTCTCATAATCAAAGGACATATCAAAATATAGGATGAGACTAAGATTTAGAAATCATACCTTTTGCATCATAGTGTAGAACTAAATGCAATACACAATATTTTAATAGTCTCAACCATAAATAAATCTGAATACCATATGTCTCACACAATACATAGAGCAACATAGTTTCACACGAATATAAAGCAAATAAGTTCAACAACAAAGATAAATGGACACAAGCTCCAAACAAATGATAGAAGAGCATGCTTGTGTCCGACCCATGCAAACCCCGGTGAGAACCTAATAGAACTACTTCTCCCCATTTGGCATCGAAATGCCAAAAAGGGAAAAGAGCGACGCTAAGTGAACCCAAAGAGACTCAGTCGATGTCCTTGTCATCGCCTCCGTTCTCCGCATCCGCAGCCTCACCATCCTCATCATATTCTTCTTCAGAATCTTCTTCATCATCATCAACCATAGGAGTCTTGCCGGTGTTGCGAGAAGAAGAGGGTATAGAGGTCACATCTTCAAAATCAGCCCACGGAAACAAGTGCTCATTCCAACCAGCATAAGATAGAGACTTCTCCTTACTGGAGGACTGAACAGCGGCTTCGTCTTCATTAGGAGAGGAAGGTGGTGGTGTTCTGAAGAGCTTTTGTTGATTCTCAATAATAAGCTTTCTCTCCTTGTGTGCCTCAAAGTTTTCCCTATGGAGTGCAAGATTCATGCACATCATAGCTTTCTTCCACCAGAGACCTTCTTCATCTCCCTTTTTACCACTTGTTTACCAAAGATATGAGAAGGGGGATCAGCATTCTTACTCCTCCTAGGCATTGGGGCCTCAAACGCTGCTTCCTCATCGTTGGACTGAAAAGGAACCCGAGAGGGAGGTGGCTTGGTATGCTTGTGGAGGTGTTGGAGAGTGCCCTTGTTGTGAATGGTGAAGCTGGCTGTGTTGAGGGATGGCGCACCTTGTCAAGAATAAGCTTCATCACATAGGGTGCATACACATGATTTTTCTTCTCACACATAGCCCAATGAATCTCACACTTGATGAAATTCATAACATCAATCTCATAACCTTGGCAATCCACTACGGCGCCAGAAACCTTGTAAGCATGATGGAGAAGATTGACAAGTCCTCCCCGAATTGCGTCCACATTACCGGCTTGAGGAGCAATGCTAAGCCAAAACATGCGGAGGAGAATGTTGAATGTGGGAAGGAGGTTGTGAATGGTGCCCATATCTTCCTCACTTGAGTATAGAGGAGTTAAATAGCGCTTGTCATAGGACACACCTTCAACATGCATTCTTCTTCCAACCGTAGTTGAGGCACCACGGAACTCATAGCCCAAAAGCTCACCAAACCTCACAAAGGTGGATGTACATTTAATTGGGCCCGTCATCCAAGTCAAAGTGACATCCTCATCTTCTCCAAAAACAACAATTGCAACAGAATTGTTGAACCACCTTAATATCATAGTTTTGTTGAGTTGAAATCAGCTTCTCAAGACCCAACTTCCTGACAATCCATACAGCTTCCTGAAAATATGGCTTTGTGTTCAAAGCATCAAGATTGAGCACCTTTTGCTCACACACAGCATGCAGT
Source organism: Poa pratensis (assembly GCA_947311845.1). Taxonomy (NCBI): domain Eukaryota; kingdom Viridiplantae; phylum Streptophyta; class Magnoliopsida; order Poales; family Poaceae; genus Poa; species Poa pratensis. Next base: position 52,846,840 of record CAMZMU010000064.1, read on the forward strand.
TTGGACAGCTTGTCATAAATCTCTTTTTGAATAAGCTCTTGTTCTTTCCTCCAATAGTTAGGATCATCGGAGGTTCGTTCCATGGAAAAGAAAGGCTGCAACCTCATGTTGTGAAAGTCACTCTTGCCCATGCCCTTCAAAGTGGTCAAATTGTCATACGGAGCCTTCTTTGCCAATTCATTTTACAAGAATTTCTCCTCTTCCCTTTTTCTAGCAGCAGCTTCTCTCTTTGCCGTAGCATCTGCGCCACGGTCCTTTTGCACATGACGATCATTCACTGGATCATACTCCATATAAGCCCTGCAGGTGGATCTTCCTTGACCCTTTTTCTTAGGCTTCATAGGGGGTTGGATGATGATGCATCATACCTCTTGTTATCTGTGAGAAATAGAGCAGAAGGATAGCAAGGAGATAAGCATACATGTCCAAGAAGTCAACAAAAGAAACACTCAAGAATTTGGGGGCTCAAAAGGCTGATCTACATCGGAGTTTCTGGTCACAGGGCCCGGAGATTCCGGTCGGACCGGAGAATCCGGTCTGGACGGGCCGGAGTCTCCGGTCCTGTGAGAGAAAACTTCGATGTAGATTCAAAAATTTGAGCAGAGAATTTCTAGAGTATTTCTAAGATGCACATTGCCAGCAAAAAGGTTCTACACCAAGAAGTTCATCATAAACTACTCTCAAAACTACATCTAGGATGAAACCCTAGAGAGAGAGAGATGTTTACCCTTGTCCTTCATGGTGAAGTTCAAAACGAGGGGGAGGAAAATCCCCGGCGCTTGAGAGGAGGAGGAGCCAGTGGCACAGCGGAATCCGGTGGTGGAGGCGGCCGGAGCAGCAGATCGGGAGGCAGGCGGCGGCAGGGGAGAGTTTGGGGGTCGGGGTGAGTGGGAGTTGTGAAGTCAACTCCCACCCTGACTCCCTTAGATCCATGCAAAAAGGCCTAGACCGGAGTCTCCGACCCAAACGCACTGGAATCTCCGGACCAGCCGGAGTCTCCGTGGTTTGGGGCGGAGACTTCAGTCAGGCTGGAGTCTCCAGTGTCGGACACCGGATTCTCCGGCCCCTGCGACTCCAAATCTGCCAATATATGGTGGGGAACATGTATGTTGCAAGAAGAGCATGTTTTTAGATGCGATAGGCATAGGTTTAGAACATTGTCACTGATGGTGGGATACACACTAGATAATTGCAAGATGCAAAAATAAAAGCCAATTTCAAGTGTTTCTCCCAAAAACAAACTAAAGGTCTAGAAATACCCAAATAAATCCAAATAAAACAATAAGATCAACTCTTCACAAAGAAGAGGGCGATGACCTAGGCCACCATGTATGAGTGTGTGTGGCGTGACACCGCGAAGATATATCTTGGGTTCACTACCACTACTCGTCATTTTAAGCTCACAATTCATGAAATGAAAATAGAGATGCAAAATGAGTTCTTACTATCGGCATAATGGGGGAGGGATAGTCCAATGGATTAGGACCGCACTCCCCCTATGTCCATGCCTACACCTAAACCAAACAGATAGCCAAAATATAGGTGTGTATGCAAAATAATCAAGTCAAGCTCCTAGAATCAATGATATTTAGCTCATTCCTCAAGTAACAAAATTTTGCTTCATCAAGGGCTTCGTGAATATATCGGTAAGTTGATCCTTGGCGGCAACATGATCTAGAGCAATATCTCCTCGGGCAACATGATCTCTAATGAAGTGATGACGAATCTCAGTATGCTTCGTTCTTGAATGTTGCACGGGTTGTGGGCAATCTTGATAGCACTTTCATTACCTCATCCATAGCAATTGGGTGCATCCACTAGCGACCACCACATACTCCGCTTCGGCGGTGGAGAGAGAGATATACAATTTTGCTTCTTAGAAGACCAACTCACTAAGGACCTACCAAGAAATTGGCATGCCCCGGAAGTTGATTTCCTATCATTAATGTCACTGGCCCAATCTGAATCCGTGTATCCACAAAGAGAGAAGTTTGAGCCCTTGGGGTACCATAAGCCAAACTTTGAGGTATGAACCAAATATCGAAAGATTCTAGTGACCGCCATCAAGTGGCTTTCTTTAGGAGCGGCTTGATACCTTGCACATACCCCTACACTCAACACAATATCGGGTCTAGATGCACAAAGATAAAGCAAAGAACCAATCATGGAGCGGTATACCTTTTGATCCACATCTTTACCCTTTGGGTTAAGTTGAAGATGGCATTTGGTTTGCATAGGAGTGGTCTTGATCTTCGCATCTTGCATGTTGAATCTCTTGAGCATGTCTTTAATGTATTTTGCTTGGCTAATGAAGGTTCCTTCTCTCAATTGCTTGATCTCAAATCCAAGAAAGTACTTCATTTCACCCATCATGGACATCTCAAACCTATCGGTCATAAGCTTTGAAAATTCATCATTAAAAGCTTTATTAGATGAGCAAAATGATATCATCAACATATAGTTGGCATATGAAAAGCTCCCCTTTAACCCTCTTTGTGAAAAGAGTGGGATCGATATGCCCCACTTCAAACCCACGGTCTAACAATAACTCTCTAAGGTGCTCATACCACGCACATGGTGCTTGTTTAAGTCCATAGAGCGCCTTATCAAGCTTGTAGACATGGTTAGAGAAGTTTGGGTTCTCGAACCCCGGTGGTTGCTTAACATATACCAACTCTTTCAAAGGACCATTAAGAAAAGCACTCTTCACATCCATTTGTTGCAACTTGAAGTTATGATGTGTAGCATATGCAAGAAGGATACAAATGGACTCAAGGCGAGCCACGGGAGCGTAGGTCTCTCCAAAGTCAATGCCTTCAATTTGAGAGTACCCTTGAGCTACCAATCTTGCCTTGTTCCTCACAACCATTCCACTTTCATCTTGCTTGTTCTTGAATATCCACTTGGTGCCAATAACATTGCGGCAATCTTTAGGCTTTTCAACTAGCTTCCACACCTTGTTGCTCGAAATTATTGAGTTCTTCATGCATGGCACCCAACCAATCTTGATCTTCAAGAGCTTCAAAAACTTTCTTTGGTTCCACCATGGAGATGTGTGCTTGATGCTCACTAAAGTTTGCCAATTGTTTTCTAGTAGACACATTGCGCTTCACGTCACCAATGACTTGAGAGAGATGGTGGCTTCTTATTTCCAATGATCTTGCAACTCTTCTTCGACGACGGGTTTCTCTCCTCATTAGAGCGAGGAGGGATCTCTTGATCATCTTGATCACTTGAGTCCCCGTCTTGACCGTCTTGATGACCTTGATCTTCATTATGCACTTCTTCATTGCTTGAAGTAGATGGTTGATCTTGGTCTTGATTAGGACATTGCTCTTGAGTGGTGGTTCATTGACAATGTCTTCATCAACATGGTGAGGGTCTTGTTCTTGTTCTTGGTTAGGTTCTCCACTTGCTCCCAGGATGGCGTATGAAGATCTTGTGATGAAGGAGGTCCACTTGAGTAGAACTTGTTTCTCCTTGACTTGCCTCTTGGTGAAGCTCAATAGGGCGATAGAATCCAACGCCCATCTTCTTTATGGAGTCTTGAGGCTCTTCACTATCTACATCACAAAGATGCAATTGCGCCACTTGGGAGCCATCATTTTCTTCGAACTCCACACTACTAGTCTCAACGATAACTCGTGAGAGTTTATCAAAGATTCTATAAGTGTGGGATTCGACCGTAACCAAAAATGTACCCTCTAAAGCTTTAGATTGAAACTTAGATAAACGAACTCCCTTTCTCAAATAGAAACACTTACAACCAAATACCCGGAAGTAGGAGATGTTAGGTTTCTTGCCAATAAGTATCTCATAGGAAGTCTTCTTCAAGAACTTGCGGAAGTAGAGCCGGTTAGTTGAGTGACATGCCGTGGAGATGGCTTCGGCCCAAAAAGTGAGTGGAGATTTAAACTCCGCCAACATGGACCTAGCCATATCCATAAGAGTCGGTTCTTCCTTTCGGCTACACCATTTTGTTGAGGGATATGCAGCGGAATATTGATGACGAATTCCCTCTTCACTAAGAAACTCGTTTAGGGTGTAGTTCTTGAACTCGGAGCCATTGTCACTTCTAATGGCCAATATGGGGACATTGTGTTGACGTTGAACTTGGTTGGCAAAGTCAATGACGGCTTGTTGGGTCTCACTCTTGAACTTGAAGAAATAAACCCAAGTATATCTTGAATAGTCATCAACAATTACCAAGCAATACTTCTTCCCACCAAGGCTAGCTTCGGGAACGACACCAAAGAGATCCACATGAAGGAGTTCCAATATCCTCTTTGATGAGATGAAAGCCTTGATTGGGTGGGGAGAATCATGCATCTTTCCTTCAACACAAGCCCTACAAACACGATCTTTGGCAAAGGAAACATTGTCTTTTAGTCCAAGAATGTGACCACCCTTGTGAAGACTTTGCAAAGTTCTCATATTTACATGGGATAAGCGGCGATGCCACAACCACCCCACGTCGGCCTTTCCGAAGAGGCATATCGCTTGAGTGTTGGTTGACTCTGAAAAGTCCACCACAAACAACTCATTTTCGACATACCCAACGAAAGCGACCGTTAGAGTCTTGCTCCACAAGAGTATCACCATATCAATAGTAAAATGTACATCAAAGTTCATCTTATTAAGAGCACGAACGGACATTAAATTATAACCAAGGGACTCAACAAGCATGACATTCACAAGAGTGATATCCGGTGTGACTACCACCTTGCCGAGTCCCGATACCTTAGCTTTTGATCTATCTCCATATGTGACGGTTGCTTGATTTAATTTGCTCTCAACTCGTCATGAGCTCCTTGCTTCCGGTCATATGACTTGTGCATCCACTATCAAGCACCCATTTTGACCCACCGGAAGCATAGTCCTACAAGAGATCATTGCTTGGTTTTAGGTACCCATTTTGCAATGGGTCCTCTTTTGTTAGCAACGAGGGTCTTAGGAACCCAAATAGAGTTCAATGTAACCATCATAAGGGCCAACATATTTTGCATAAACATCACCATAATAATCAACATAAAGTATATAGTGAGGGTTAGCATTTCCCGCAAAGTCATTACGAGTGGTTTTGCCCCTTGTGGCATCACTACTCGCAATGGTAGTCTTCTTTGCTTGTGCGGGCTTGGCCTTCTTGTTCTTCTTCTTCTTGGCAACATAACCAAGGCCCTCTTTCCCAATGTGTGGCTTTTGCATTTGCAAAAGCTCATAAAGAGGTTTCTCACCTTGAGGGCTAGTGTGGGGAACCCGGACTAGCTGTCCGAAATACCCGATTATGCTTAACACAACGATCCCGTGATCAGTCTGTCGTTGCACATAATCCGAATTGGATACCAAAGTTTACATCCATTACAATATCGAATTAAAAGTCTTACATAAATGGTCATTTAGACCAAGTCTTACATAGGTGCCTTCATGGGCCAAACCAAAATATCAGCGGAAGCTACGGCGTAGTAGACATCAAATCCTAACGAAGACGACCCGACGGGCAGCTGACTTGTGGAGATCCTTAGTTCGCGTAGAAGTCGCCATACTCCTGCTCGGCGTAGTGCTCCTCCTCGTAGTCTGGCTAGGACAATAGCCAGGGACGAAACCAATATGAGTACATTTGAATGTACTCGCAAACTACCCCAACATGAGTATGTACTAGTTTTATTTTAATTTCCAACTTTTATTTGTTTAAAACATCTCTATATCTTTATTGAAAAAGGTAAGAAGAGTTTTATAACTATCTTTTAAAGAAATCACCATTTTATTTGTTTCTCCAAAACTCCTCCTTTTTCCGACCATAGCCCGTCATGGTCCACTTCCTCCAACAACCTCATACCGATCCATTGGTATAGGTGTATGGAACATTCTCCCCTTCATTTTATTTTTAAAACTCAAAGTCTTTCAAAAACTTGCACATGGTCAAAGTAGGGCCTCCCAACTGTCCATATCCGAGGACTCGGTTATTCGAATAGTTTTACACTCTGCAGAGTTAGCACGCTTTTCCCACATCCATCCGGCAACTCATCGTGTCCGCCACGTCTCGCCATACAAGGTGTATGCGAAGTAAGCCACCGACCCTAGCCTGTCCTTTGCTCATGCTAGTATAGGATCCTGCCCATATGACACTTCCACCACACTTAACCCAGCCCGTCGGAATCTAAGTGTGAGGACTCATAGTTTTGCCCGGCGATTTATGGTGGAACCTTCAATCCTCCTCCTTATCTTTCCACAGAGTTTGAGCGAGGACCCGGGTCAAGGTAGGTCCTCAGACCATCCCTTCATGCATAACGGAGTCGTCTCCGTCGATGAGGTCTCCCATACTAATATGAGCAAATTATATGACTAAGCCCTTTGCCCATATGTGGGTAAATGTGGTCGCACAGGGTATCGGCTGGTTGACGTAAGTACAAGGACACACTGTGCATTTTTCATAAACACTTCCATTTTTCCACTTCTCCATTCCAACACCGACATCTCGGCATTCCATAATCACACAAGTAATTTCAAAGGAGTTTTGAATAAACAATATTTATTTTTCCATCCTATAATTTGATATAACTATCTTATATTTCTACATAGAGTGGCAAAATAATTTTCATATACTTTTGAAAAGGTTTTATAAATCTTTGCCTTAAGATTAAAACATGTTATTAAAGTAGATGCATATATTTGGGGTGCAAGCTCAGAGAGTAGCTTGCCTTGCTTGGCAAAGTGGCCTTGGTCTTGATCTTCAGATTCAACAAACTCTCCTTCCTCGATAAATCTGACAGCGTTCTCGTCTAATTTAATAAACAAACAAATACAAACAATCACTAAACTACCCAAGCAATCATCACAACATAACAATCATAAGCATCACAAATAGCTACTGCACACATCAAACAATACAATTTGGTTTCAAATAATTGAATTAAACATTATTTGTTTATGTCTAAATTATGGCAGAAACTTGTTAAACATGTTTAATTGCATAACTTGAGTTATGTTGGTCACAAAAATACAAACTAAATTTCTACAGAAAGCTACTGATGTGTAGAAGACAACCCAATTTGATTTGGATTAATTGGATTTACCAAACTCCCTACACAAATGTTTTAATTCAGTAACTTAATAAACAAGTTTTGGCTACCAATTAAGTTCTGTTGATCCTAAACTTAAATCCTTTTGTTAAAATTGGTCCTAAATCATTTGGGTTGACCATTAAACATATTTAATTATTTTAGTGCAGAAGGGTATTCTAACTTCAACTTTATACTAAACAATTACTACTGCACAAATAATTCTACCAAAATTAGGGAAGCTAACACATGGCAGTACTAAGCTAACAAAATTGGTTTGGAATTATTTGGCTTAACAGAGTATCAGAAACAAACAAGTTTAGAATTTAAACCTTCTGTGGCATTTTTAATAATACATTTTTATCATTTATCTAAATGAATTGAATCCACTTGGGTTGGTTAAAATTTTTCATAAGCTTTCCAGAGCAATTGGATTTGATTTATTTGGATGTCTAGATCTCAAGATATTGCATTTTGAAGTTAGGTCCAGTACTGATTTCATAGAGAGGTTTAAATTCGAAAAGTTTACTATTCTGGATAATGCTGAGAAATCTGACGGGTGGGGTCCACTCGTCAGCGACTCAGCGAAAAAGGTCTGTGCGCTGGAAATGTTTAAAAGTCTGACGTGTGGGGTCCACTTGCCAGTGGCTCTATTAAACGAAACGGTACGCGACCGTTGATCAACGATCTAACGGCTCAGGATCGAGTCCATCGGCGACGACCCAGAACGGACGGCGCCGTGGCTCCGGCGACGGCAAGGTGCTCGAATAGCTCACCTAGGGGGCTCGGGAGGACGCGCGATGACAGCAGATCGATGGCGGAGGTCGTGGGGAAGCTTGGGAGGCGAGTGGAGCTTGATGGGGAAGCTCCTGGCGTCGGCGACGATCTCCTGCTTCTCCTCGGTCGTGCTCCAACTCCGGCGAGATCCTACGGGGGCTCTGGGGCATGAAACAACGAGGAAAAGACGACGGGTGAGTGCGATTGTAATGGAGATGCGAAGGCAGGCCAGAGAGGAGAGGAAGAGAGGGCAGCACGGCACTGCCGTGGTCGTCTCCTACCTCGGACACGGCGGGGCGCAGAGAAGAACTAAGGGCAGCAGCAGCCTCGCTGCGGAGTACCCGCCCTTCTGGCGGTGTACGGGAGAGAGTGGAGTGAGGGAGAGGCTGTGGGTTTGAGGGAGGGCTCGGGGTGGCTTTTATAAGCTCGGCGACGGGCGCACGGGCTCGCCGTGGACATGGTGCAGGGGAGGGGTTCCAGGGGCACGATAGCTCGCCGTAGCTGCCGTAGGGTGCGGTGGGGTGTGGCTGCGCTGCTGGGAGGGGGCCTAGGCGCAGAAGGGAGCGCGTGTCGACGAGTTGTGCCTCCTCGACGTGGGACTGGCCAGAGCTTGCTCGGGCGGTGCACGGCGAGCGAGGGCGCGAGCAGGGGCAGTTATGGGTCGGTGGTTCGGCGTTTCTCCGGCGCAGAGGAGCAAGGGGAAGAGGAGGGGAACGGTGTTCGGCCTTCACGGCATCGACACCTCCTCTGCCACGGTGGCGACCATGGCGCGGGCGCGCCAGCTGCCGTCCCCTGATGCTCCTCCTCGCCCCGTCCCGTTTTCTTCTCGCGATCTCGAGCGCGGTGAGGCGAGTGAGGCTAGAGGGAGAGATTGCCGGCATCAATTCGACGAACCAACCTCGAATTCGATCAAATTGCTTCGGATTGAAATTGAATTGGAGATGAACACAGTGGTGTTCACCACGTGTTCGACAAAATGTGTGCACCATTTCTTAATTTGAATTTCTGAAATTTGATTTCATATTTTGCTTCACAAATGTGTATATGGATTTGTGGTGCTGTGTAGCATTTTATTTGTCACGTGCAACATAGCACATTTTTGTGATTTGAATTTAATAAAGAAAGGTTTGGAATTTTAAATTGAATTTTTTTTGGAAATAGTTTTTGAAGAGGGAAAAGTGTAGGAATAATAATGGGAGTGATATGTCATCACTTTACTGAAATTATTTTGAAAGAAAATAATTTCTTCACTTGGAGAATTTGTGTGACACTTGTCACATTAATTTTTTCTTGCTTTGCTTTTTATTTTACTTCTCTTCTTTTCTTCATGTTTTTATTTAGAGCAAGCAACACCCAATTAGCAAGAACTAAATAACATAAGCAATAATATGAAATCAACACTATAATTTAGCAAAAGTTTTTGTTGGCTCTCATTTTTGGAATAATAATACTTATAATATTTTTGGGATGTTTGATGACCCACAAGTATAGGGGGTATATCGTAGTACTTTCGATAAATAAGAGTGTCGAACCCAACGAGGAGCAGAAGGTGTTGACAAGCGGTTTTGATGAAGGATTCACTGTAAATGCTCTCAGACAAGTTTTTAGGAGTTTTTGATATGACAGATAGATAAAGTACAAGTAAATAAAATGCAGTAATAATAGTTGCAGCGAGTGGCTCAATCCTTTCTACAGCAAAGGACAAGCCGGTTGTTGTACTTAAATGACCAAACGTTCTTGAGGGACACACGGGAATATTGTCAAGTGCTTTCGCTTCATATAGTTGATTAATCTTCATTGTTTTGATAAGTGTTGTGTGGGTGAACCTATGCTAATGCACCGCCCTTCCTGGACTAATACATACTTGTGATTTACCCCTTGCAAGCATCCGCAAATACAAGAAAGTAATTAAGATAAACTAACCACAGCCTTAAACTTTGAGATCCTGCTATCCCTCATGCATCGATATACCAACGGGTGTTCAGGTTTCTGTCACTCCGGCAACCCACAATTGGCAAACGAATACACAATGCATTCCCCTAGGCCCATAAAGGTGAAGTATCATGTAGTCGACGTTCACAGACACCACTAGAAGAATAACACCACAACTTAAGCATCAAACCATTAAATATTACTCAAC